>VMDO01011212.1:0-45000 GCA_007922755.1 Pedetes capensis
AAAAAAAAAAAAAAAAAAAAAAAAAAAAAAAAAAAAAAAAAAAAAAAAAAAAAAAAAAAAAAAAAAAAAAAAAAAAAAAAAAAAAAAAAAAAAAAAAAAAAAAAAAAAAAAAAAAAAAAAAAAAAAAAAAAAAAAAAGAAAAAGAAAAGAAAAGAAAAAAAAAAGAAAAAGAAAAAAAGAAAAGAAAAAATAAACAGCCACAACCACCACCACAACAACAAAAACCTTTACAGAAATATTCAGGATAATGCTTGGGTATTAACTGGGGCCATAGCACACACCTGTGACCCCAAGGACTTGAGGGCAGGGGAGACTGAAGAAAGAGAATCTTGAATCTGAACGCAGAAGAAACCTGTCCAGCTGTCTCAAAAAGAATTGTAAAAGTGTGGGGAAGGCCTGGGGTGCAGTTCAGTGGTAGAGCGCCTGCCTAACATACTCAAGGCCCTGAGTTCAGACCCCCAGGACTGAAAAAAAAATTCCCGTATTTATGTGTCAACACAGCCCAGCCACTTTGGCATGCAAATTCTTCCTGGGATGTCCTTCTCCCCTTCGGCTGGACATGCAGCGGGCCCTCCTCTGTGTCCTACCTTCCTCTTGGTGGGCTTACAGCTCCAAGCGATGCTTCTCAACTCCCAGGACATTTTTAGCTGTCACAACTGAGCGAGCCCCTGGCATCCAGTGCATAAAGGCCAGCGGCACTGCGGACACCCTCCAGTGCACACGCCAGCCCCCAACTGCGGGGCCCCTGCAGGCTCCCCACGCCAGCAGCAGCCCTGCGGTTGAGACATCCTGCTCCAAACGGCCAGTTCGCTTCCTGTCGCTCTGACCCCGCTCGTTATTGCTTCATCTTCTCTGGCCTCCTTTCAGGTCACCGAGCATGCCAATTTCTTCCCTCCTGAGGGCCTGTGCGATTGTCACCCCCAGTGCCTGAAAATACTCAGCTCTGTGGCCGGCTGGCTTCTTGTCATCTTTCAAGGCTCACCAAGAAACCTCATCCTTACCTGCCTCGAACCCCTCATTAACCTGATTATTTCCTCATCAAAGGCTGACATTTGTTGGCTTTACCTCGGAAGTCTTACTCCCCCCACAAGGTAAAGGGGGATGGGTACGAATCACTATACCCAGTGACACGTACTAGGCCTGGCACATTAGCGAGTGCTGGAGAAATAGGTGTTGGAATTAAGGAAGGAAGAAATGCCTTAGGTGTTTCCAGTGAGTACAGCTTTTCTGGTGTTTGGTTTCACCCTTTGCTCCCTACCAACCCAGATGTGCCCTTCCAGAATCTACCCCCAAAGAGTCACCAGGACAATAGTGTCTATGTGATGCCTCTGCCCCTGGAACACTGAGTCATTTTCTACGGAGCCTAGGACATGAGCTGAGACCTTTCCTCAAGGTCATCCCTCCTCCCAGACATAGCTTGGTTCCCCATGATGACGCATCTCAGTTCTACTCCATGAATCTTCCTAACCGGCAGAGGATTCAAAGGGGGAACCCAGAGATAGAACCGATAACTCATCAAGAGTCCCTAAGAGGACTTGCCACAAAAAGGGACTCACGGGGGAAACTTAAACAGATCTCATCAAAGCCATGGTCTTTACAAAGGCAACCAATTGTCCTATCTGTCACCACCGCCGTGTCCTTACCGAATAAGGCCAAGGTTGTCTGGCCAGCACCGGGTAGCAGGTCATCTGCATCTCAGCCTGCCCATCTGTCCATCCTGATCCCACCTCTTTTCCCTTTTCTGCTACATTCCTAGGAGGGCAGCTAAGGACTTTCCAATACCTCACAAGTGATTCAGTGTGGGTGGTCATTACTGATAAGTCTTGTTGTTGTTAGGTGCGATCGAGTCATGTCTGACTCATAGCGACCCTCATAGGGTTTTCAATGGCAGATTGTTTCGGAATTGCCTTGGGAATGGGTTGCCACGTCCTTCTCCCATTTTTGTGGTGCTGGGAATCGAACTTGGGACCTCAGAGACTGCAGAGCGGCGCTATACCAACTAAGCTAAATCCCAGCCTGGTAAATCTTAGTCTTTGCTTTCCTCCCTATAATGGCACTTATAAGTGCCATTTCTCACCACTATGTGCCACCTTCCTGGACACACCCTTTCTGCTCCAGCACTTTCTCACTGTTGTTAGGTGCTGTTGAGTCGGGTTCTACTCCTAGCAACTCCCTATACAACAGAATGAAACACTCCCCAACACTGCGCCATGCCTGGCACTATACCAGTGCTTCTCTGCTATTCATAGGGGTTTTGATGGCTGATTGTTTCAGGAGTGGGCTGCTGGGTCCTTCTCCCAAGCCTACAATATCCACTATTCCCAGGACGTCTCCCATCCAGCTTAGCTTCCGAGATGTGACGGGATTGGACACCAGGGTGGTACGGCTGCAGGCATTTTCTCACTAGGTCTCTCTGTTGTCAGTTCTTCCCACACAACCACACACATGGCTGCCCACCATCGAACTGGTCCCCTGCTGCCATCTCTATCCAGTCTCCAATAACCTTCTTGAGTAAATTCCCATCAAGTGGGCAGGACAATCACTTCCTTCCCATGCCCACTGTTTAGGAAGAAAGATTGGGATTAGGAGGAGAGAGGGCCGCCAGTAAGACGATCCACAAGGGGTGCAGCTCTGGCTCTGGCTCCCTCCTTCTGCCATTCAAAAATTCCCTGTCTGAGGAGAAATGAGACTGACGGATCCCCTGTCTCTGCAGGTGCAGCACCTGTGGGGAGTTGCCTACGTGCTGCCTCTTCACTGTGTGGGGTGACCCCAGCATTCTGGATCCACACTTTCCACAGCTGTCGCTTGGCTTCACCGGATCGCCTGAAGACACTGCCAAAGTCCGGTGGCAGCAGCCCTCGCTCCCTCTGACACTCAGACCATACAGGAAGAGGAGAATCTCTCCAGTTTAACTCATCATCATGTTACCACCAAATAATCTCAGATTGAAAGAAGTATTAGAAGCCATTTAGACCAATTCTATCACTGTACTGAGGAAGCAACCAGAGCCTAGAATGGGAAGTTGCCACACCCAGGGCCACACAGGTAAATCCCCACCTGGAATCCAGTGCCTTGACTCCTAGTGTATGATCACATAACAACTGCATAGCATCTTCCTCCCCTCGTGTCTTGTCTGTCTTCATTTTATAATCCACCCTATTCTCAGCCCATGTGTTTCTGGGAGGAATTAAGAGCCCTCACCTACTTCAATCTCCTGGAAACTCTGATTGGTCCAATGGCTAGTCAAATGACCAGCACTGAAACAATGAGAGAATTTTTTAAAAAATCATTACTGATACATGGACCATGAGAGGTGTGTTTGGGTAGAACTGGGTCAGTACACAACTTCACAATAAATAGAGAAAAGATTGAGCTTGTCCATGATTTTGCTTTGCTTGACTCTATAATCAACCCCTGTGGAAGCAGCAGTCAGGAAATCAAAGACGCACTGCTTTGGGGAAAGCTGTGGCAAAAGATCTCTTTAGAGTATTGAAAAGTAAAGACATCACCTTGAAGGCGAGGGTGCGTCTGACTCATGCCATGGTATTTCCAGTCTCATATGGTTGTGAAAACTGGACACTGAACAAGGGAGATAGGAGAAGAATTGATGCTTTTGAATTATGGTGCTGGAGATGACTATTGAATATACCATGGACTGCCAAAAGAACCAATAGATCTGTCCCAGAAGAAGTGCAACCAGAGTGCTCCTTGGAAGCAAGAATGGCCAGACTGCGTCTTACATATTTTGGTCATGTTATCAGGAGAGACCAATCCATAGAGAAAGACATCATGTTTGGGAGAGTGGCAGTTCAATAAAAAAAAAAAGGAAAACCCTCCACTAGATGGATTGACACAGTGTCTGCAACAATGGGCTTAAACATAAATAAGATGTATGGCTGGCACAGAATCGGGGAGTATTTTGATCTGCTGTACATAGGGTCTCTATGAGTCAGACTCGACTCGACAGCACCTAACAACAACTGTAACATACAATATCAAACCTAGCATGGCTTCATGCTTTAGAAAATGTTGTTTCTGGCTCACCTAATGGGCCAGTGTGGGTGTTTGCCAGGTGCCCTCCCACTTGGGGAATCAGGAACCCAGGCTTCCTCCATCCCCAGGACCGTGGAGTCCTGGGTGGATTCCCTGAAGCCTGCTCACAGCCTCAAAAAGAGGTGGAGCGTGAGGGAAGGCCCTTGTGGGAGGGAGGCATGTGGCACCTCCGCCCACCTCCCACAAGTCAGAAGTTACCACATGCTCACAATTGCAAGGGAGCCTTGTACATAAGTCTACCCACGTGGCCAGGAGCACAGGATGCAGAACCTGTGCCAGGTACCAGGATCCACCTTTCCCATCACATGGAAAAGGAGCCTGAGAAAGAATGAGGCCAAAGCACAGCACAGCAGGGCAAAAGCAGAGAAAAAGAGAGATCAGAGAGACATGTTCTGAAGCCCTAGATAAAGAGCCATGTTGGACCCACTCCTGTACCTGTCACACAAAAGAAAGCATTCCCGTGTTTACCAAAATGTATTCCGCAGAATAATTATTCCACGGGATGTCACACAATAGGAAATCCTAAAGCTTACCCGGAGGTCTGAATGGACCAGCACTGGGCACAACCTCCTTTTGGAGCCTCCACTTCCTCCAGGCCTTCCTTGTGGAGTCCACTTCCATGAGGCTGTGATTAGATTTGCTCAACAGCCAGCCAACTGGTTTGGCCTTGGCCATGTGCCTGGATTCTCTCCTTCCCCCTTGGGGCCTCTCTGATTCGGAAGCCTGATTCTTCCAGAACTGCTCAGCCATCACAGAGGAGCAGCCCAGAGGACAGGTGACCATGCACACAGAGGCCACCCAAGGCCACAGTGGTTCAGGAGCCAGTGATAAACACTCCTCTTCCATCTCTGAAGTCAACAATTCAGAGGCATATCTGAGAGTTCTAGTCAGAGGCTCAAATAGCAGTTTTCAACCTCTCTCTTTCCAAATTTTTTCTCCCTGATTTCCCACATTTTGGTTTCATTTTCCAGCATAGTCTCTCGAAGTCAAATGCCAGAGGTGCCCTTTGTGGTGGCTGTGTCAGTTCCATGTCTTCATGATGGCTTCTTCTCCCTCATTCCCCTTTGCTCCTTTGTGGGGAATTATCTGGACACCCCCAGGTTGGGCCGGGAGGGTGCCTGGGTTGAGTCTTGCTTGGTCCAGGCCGAGGTCTGAGCCCTCCCCAGATCCTGCCCTGTCCCTGCCCCTCCCACCTCTGGTCACCCTTAACCCAGGAACCTGGACTGGGACCTGTTTGACTCACTAAGAGCCAATATGGCTGCCCAAGTCCCAGTTCACCTTTCACTTACTCTTTCACCCTTCACCTACTTTATTCCTACCCCTCCCATTGAGTGATCCAAGATGGCCCCCAAACAGCCCAGCTCTGTCATGGCCTCCTTCAACCTGGTTGGCCACCAGAGCCACCCAATTGGTTAAGAAAGGAAGCTCAGTGATTGGTCCAGCCTGCACCTAACCCACTAATTGTAATTATACTTTTCCAAGCCCTCACATAGAGAACTGCCCCTCCTGACATGAGCTGCTTCCTGATTGGCTATTTCTGGGTCCATGCCCCCCCATAGAAGGTATATAAACCACCACCAAAACTACTGCCCCCCCCCCGCCTTTTTTCCCTTTATGTTCTCGATCCTTCCCTGTTCACTTGCTCTCTGAGCCCTTTCAAACTTGACCACTACACCCTACTCCTGAGACCTGCAACCTCAAGCACAACTAGTGGAAACATCTGAGGACTACAAGCAAGACTCCATGTCAAGCTCAGGCCCTCCAAAGTGGCAAAGGCTCCAAGCAAGACGTGAAGAGCTCTCTGCTTTTCTTCCCTTACCTTGGGGAGGAGGAGAGTAGAGAAGGTGAACTGCAAGAGGCAACATCATGGGACACTTCCATCAAGTGTCATTGTGCTGCACCCCCTTTTGTTCACCTTTATAGATGCAGCTTAATAAATTATGTTTCTATTTGTAAGGTTCCCAACATCCTTCTTTAGCACCACCGGCCTATTTCCAAGGGTCCCCAAGTACCCGAGTTGAGGCAAGCTCCATTACCCTGCCAGGCTGGAGTGAACCCCAACACTCCTTGCCACTGCTCTCTGGAGTCATGTACCCAGTAAACTCCCCCCTTCCCCACAGCCTCTGGCCACCTCTGCTTTTGAGGGAACTCAGGCCAAGATGGCCCCTTGGCTGAAAGAGGAAAACTTTTATATGTGTTGGCCACTTTCCACAGCTGTAACAAAACACCTGAGGAAATCAACGTAAAAAAGGTACATTTCAGTTCCCAGCTTCATGTGTTTCAGTCCATGGGCAACCAGCACCATTGCTTCAGACATAAGGCCAGGCTGGACATCATGGTGGGGAGCAGGTGATAGAGCAGAGATACTTACCTCATTGTGACTGGGAAGGGGGGGTGGATAGAGAGAGAGAGGGAGAGAGAGAATATGAATAGGTCAGAATTCCAATGGAGAGAGAGAAAAATGAATGGGCCAGTGTTCCAATGTCCCCTTTAAGGACATGACCCTGAACCTACTTCTTCTAACCAGGCTTCACCTCCTAAATGTTTCACCACCTCCTAATAGTGCCACAGGCTGGAGACGAAACCTTTAGCATGTAGCCTTTGGGGGACATTTTAGATCCAAATCATAATATCCCTATATAGACCTTGATTGTCCTGGAAGAAGTAGTTTGTGGAACTCCCCAAAGGTATATGACTGGGCCCCTCTTATTTATTTATTCATTTTATATCTTTATAGACATTTGCAGAACTAAAATGAACTGCCTTTCTATCGGTTTTCCTTCCTGAATATAGAATACATAAATCTCTTAAGTTTTTCTACCCCTAACCAGATCACAAGTATAGATATTGTTTCATTAATAAACCCAACAAGCCAGGTGCTGTGGTGCATACCTGTGATCCCAGTGACTCAGGAGGCTGAGGGTGGAGGATCACAAGTTCAAGGCCAGAGGCAGCCTGTGTAACTTAGCGAGACCGTCTCAAGATTTAAAAAAGTAAGAAAAAGAGCCTGGGAGTGCAATTCAGTGGTAGAGCACCTGCCTAGTATGTGCAAGCCCCTGGGTTCAATCCTCCAGTACTGCAAAAATAATTTCAAAACAAAATACATGAACCCAACAAACCACACCAGCACCAGGCTCAAAGGGAGACACAATAAACACTCCCTAAATTCTTGTCATTAATAGTAGGCTCGTTGATTGGAAAAGTACTCAAATTTGAACCATTTTCAATGATGCCTTAAATAAACATATTTTTAATTTATATTTTACTTAATTGGATCAAAGGCTTGTTGACTGAAAAAATACTCAAATTTGAGCTATTTCCAATGATGCCTTAAATAAATAGATTTTTTTTGTATTTTTATTTTATATTTATATTTATATTTTACTTAATTTTATATTTATATTTTTATATTTTTTATTTATTTTTTATTTATTTTTTATTTTATTTATTTATATTTATATTTTTATTTATATTCATATTTACATTTTACTTCATTGGATCAAAGTAAAATGTTATAACTCTAAGCCTAACAGCACAGTGAATTTTCTCTCCTTTCTTTACTCTTCTTTCCTTGCTCCTTCTTGTTCTTTCTCATTTCCCTAATTTTTTTGTCTTATATCTCTTCTATCACATTTAGTCTCTCTATATAATTTGTTTTTACTTTTTGAGTTAAAATTCAGAGGAAACCTCTCTAGGGATTAACAGTGAGTCAGTAAGACAAAACTCAGTTGATTCCCATGGTGAAGAAAGGAGTGAACTACTGAGAATTCCAAAATAGATGTGTCTTGTAGGCAAATCACCACCATGCCTTCTGCTCCTGCAGATTATGATGCTCATTTGCCTGTAGCCGTCTCCAGTGTTTATAATTAGCTTGGGCAAAGCGTTTTTAAAAGGGTATGTTTCCCACCTGCCACCTCCCACCTCCCAAGAACTCTGCTTTTTATTGACGGTGCTAGCACGGCTCCAAGACTGAACCCTTAGTGAGAAGTAGAAAGTTGTCAGAGGCAATAATTGGTAGTCAGCCCATCATAGATGTGGGAATGTAGTTAAGGGCAGAATTCTTGCAAGTTCTACTGATCTTCCCATTTGCTAATGGTGAGCAAATTACTATTATCAATCACAATTGAAATGTGTGCATTATCTCCTTGAGCTCTGAGTAGTATGGGTTTCCCTGTTCCTTTGACCCCCTATTTGTTTATTCATGCGGATAAGGACCTTTGATATATATAATATGCAAGAAATTTATTATCACTATTCAGAGCCACTGCCTATTAAGAGACAACTATTTGACTCCATGCCTAGCCTTTTGCATAATATATCATTATACTTAATTTTAGACTTACAAAGATCCTGTAAGATAGGGATTGCTATCCATATTTTAGAGGGAGGTTGAAGTGGCTGGTCAGTTAGGTGGCACAAGAGAGATTTAGATGCACTCCCATCTGATTTCAAAATGAGCACTCCCTAAATTCATCTGTATTTGACCAATAGGAGAAGAATTAGTTTCAAAATGATGTAATATATGTGCCTAGCATCATCCATGGGACCTAATAAATTCTCAAAACTGATTGCTGCTAGAATTATTAAAGTTATCATCATAACTATCATTATCACTATTATTTTCATTATTCAAAGGCTATATCTCTTCAAAACTAATTTCCAGAGCTTAGAAATACCTATGGTATTAAAATTATAAGTACAACATTAAATGCCCTAAGTCAGTGACAGAAAGTAAAAATACAATAATGCAAAAAATCAATAAATACATTACCTAAATCCAGAATCCCCCACATATCTGTCAGCTTATTGTGCTATGGGGTCTTGCGTGCTGCTGTGATGCTGAGAGCTGTGCCGTCAGTATTTCAGATACCAGCAGGGCCACCCATGATGAACAGGTTTCAGCTGTGCTTCCAGACTAGGACAGATTGGGGAGAAGAACCCAATAGCCCACTCCCAAAGCAATTAGCCATTGAAGACCTATGAATAACAGAGAAATACTATCCAATATAGTATTGGAAAAAGAGTCCCCCAGGCTGGAAAGCATTCAAGCAATGACTGGGGAAGAGTTGCCCCCTCAAAGTACAGCTGACTTTAATGATGGGAATGGAGTAAATCCCTTGGGACCTGCATTTGCTGATGTGTCATGACTCAAAATGAGAAGAAACACAGTGGCTGCAACAATGGGCTCAAACATAAAAAGATCATGTGCATGGCACAGTATGAGTAGTGTTTTGTTCTGTCATACATGGTGCCACTATGAGTTGGACCTAACAACAACAAATGCAGAATAAATTACTGAACTTAAATAATAACTCTCTAAAAGGCTCATGTTATTCATAGAATTTCACCTCCTTAACCAATTTTTCCATGAGCTATCTACATGAGAAGTGCATTTATTGCCATTAAACATGAAATGTTAGAGATGGATAATTGGGTAATTATACTATGGTAAAGATTGTTGTTGTGGTTGTTGTTAGGTACAATTGAGTTTGGTCTGACTCATAGCTACCCTATGTACAACAGAATGAAACACTCCCCCACACTGTGTCATGCCAGTTACTACTGTCAGTGCTTCTCTGCTATTCCTAGGGTTTTCAAAGGCAGATTGTTTCAGGAGTGAATTGCCAGGTCCTTCTCCCTAGCCTGCAGCACCTGGTATTCCCAGGCAGTGTCTCATCCAAAGACTAACCAGGCTGACCCTGCTTAGCTTCTAAGATCAGGTGGGATCAGATACCAGGGTGCTATGGCTGTAGATAACCCCAGCCTCTGGTAAAGGCTAGCTAGTTGTAAGTTTCTAGAACATAAGAGACTAGTATTGTGCAAATCACCAAACTCCAGCTTCACTACAGACATACCCCAAGTTGATATGTATACCAAAAGAGTAGGTGGATTAGTGAGGAAGTCAACCTCTGCAAGCTATTAAATACTGAGTTGCATTACCTAGAAAGCTACATAATTTTCCTTCTTCAGAAGTGAAATTTCCAAAAGCAACTTCATGACAAATGGAGAAAAGATTGACGTTGTCCAAGATTTTGCTTTACTTGGTTCTACAATCAGCACCCACGGAAGCAGCAGTCAAGAAATCAAAAGATACATTGCATTGGGAAAAGCTGTTGCAAAAGACCTCTTTAAAGTGCTGAAAAGTAAAGATGTCACATTGAAGACAAAGGTGTGCCTGACTCGTGCCATTGTACTTTGCATCATATGCTTGTTAAAGCTGGATGCTGAATAAAGGAGACAGGAGAAGAATTGATGCTTTTGAATTATGGTGCTAGAGATGAATATTGAATACACGATGACCTACCAAAAGGACTAACGGATCCATCTTAGAAGAAATACAACCAGAGTACTTCTTGGAAGCAATGATAGACTGAATCTTATGTATTTTGGACATGTTGTCAGAAAGGACCAATCCCTGGAGAAGGACATCATGTTTGGGGGAGTGGTGGGTCAATGAAAAAAAGGAAGACCCTCAACTAGATGGATTGACACAATGGCTGCAACAATGGGGTTAAACATAAAAAAGATCATGTGCCTGGCCGAGTCAGGGAATATTTCCTTCTGTTGCACATAGGGTTGCTATCAGTTGGACCTGCCTCTATGGCCCTTAATAACAACAACAATCTTTCATAGGAAATCCTATCTAAATAATTTTTGTTGTTGTTGTTGTTGATTTTTACTTCATAGAGTGAAACCCCCAACTTAAGAATATGGCCGCAGGATGGAAATTTCTTTCCCTTCTGAACTGATGACAACTAGTGTCTCTCTTTTGGTTCCTTCCATTGGCTTGTGCTTAGTGTGGTGGGGAAAGAAGCTAAAAGAAAATGCAGTGAACAGAGAGGAGACAAGTGTAGAAAGATCCTATAACCAGAGGCCCCCGTCTTATCCCTACCTCCTCCAGACCTTTCTTTTAAAAAGGCTTTGAGTGTAGTCACCAAGGTACAGGCTTTCGTGAGAGACAAATTTGGGCTTAAATTCTGACTCTGCCATTCACCAGCTGTGCAACTCCATGCTCCTTACCTAGGTTTTTATGTATCTCATTTTCTCACCTGTCAAATGTAATAATATCACCTTCCTTCCTGGATCATGGAAAGGATTAAGCAAGATCATGGATAGAAATGCATTTATAGCATGTGCTAAGTAACAGTAGCTCTTGCCTTGGCTATTGTGTTTGGAATTCTCTTTGAAATAGGCCTTGAAAGAATGACTCCCTTTCGCTCAGCCTTGCCAGACACCCAGACCAGAAGCCTTTGGAGAAAAAAGCTGTAAATTGCACAAGGCTGCAGCTCTGCCTGTTCCTATCCTTTGCTCTAACTAATGTTATTGTTGTTAGGTGCCGTCGAGTCGGTATCCAACTCATAGCGACCCTGTGTACAACAGGGGAAACATTATTGTCAGTGCTTCTGTGCTATTCATAGGGTTTTAAATGGCGGGTTGTTTTTTTGGGAGTGGGTTGCCAGATCCGTCTCCCAAGCCTACAGCACCTGGTGTTCCCAGGCAGTCTTCCATCCAAGGATTAACCAGGCCTGACCATGCTTAACTTCAGAGATCTGTCAGGATGGGATGCCACAGGGCTATGGCTACAGGCACTCTAACTAATAGTGATTTGCTAATATTATCTGGTCCTCCTCTAAGCTTTATTTTGGATTGGACAGAACGTTAATGTGTGGTGGAAAAAAAGAATAAAGAACCTGAACAGTTGAGTATAAATGCACACAAAGGCAATGAGAGAGGAATCATGAGGTCCATAAAAAGGAAAAGGAAACTAGGGCATTAGAAACCTTTCCTTACATGAATGCATATTCAGACTGATTGCACAATGTATAGCTTTGCTCCAGTTACTAATCAAGCAGCACTTAAGATGTGCACGCCATGGTGTCTTCTCTTGAACATTTTTTACTACACAAGGATACAGTATGACAACTGAGCACTGTATGTTTAAACTTTTTCAAATACCTTGCCATACTTACCGACACTATTAACTCTCTTTGGATAAATTTAAAAATCTTTCCTTATATTACCTTCTGCATATTAGTAATTCAGATTTCTGTCAAATCCAATCAATTTTTCTCAAAAGATCTCATAGTTCTACGGGTGGCTTAAACTAATCAGATGTTCCCACCATTATGTGGCTTATTTTTACATTCCAAGATTCCAAGCATTATGGTCATGGCAAAAGTAAGAATGAGTTTGGGTCGCATGCTGTCTTTTGGAGTTCCTCTCTTTCCCCAGGCTTTAGATAAATGAGCCGCCACCTGGCCATAAAACACAAGCTGTAAGTATGTATGAAATTCATCTTATCATTTTCCTCAAGTACAGACACCCTGGCTCCTAAATTTCCCATGCCAGAGGGTTCAAAACAAGACAAGCAACTGAAAGGGGCCAGAGGTCTAGCACAAATACAATTGAAAGTGTTCTTTGGCCTAATGGTCCCTAGTTGACAAGTTCGGATCTTCCTTCTTCCAGCTTTCATCTTTTTTAAATCATAATATTTATAAGACAGAATAAAAAATAGTATGCTTTGGTAAGTTTAGGAGGAGTTTTGACAATCAAACCTGCAAGTGTACACTGGGACCAAGGAGTTAAACAGTATTTTATCCATGAATTCCTAATCTGTACTTCCCTTTGGAATTTATAGGGGCTTGGGGGAGAGGGAGAGAGAACTATAGGAAATGACCCAGGCTATTTTGTAATTTATGCATATCTTGCACATGAGTTTCAACGAGTAAATACAATAGGCATTGTTGTTGTTGTTAGGTGCTGTCTAGGGGCTGGGATTTAGCTCAGTTGGTAGAGCGCTGCACTGCAGTCTCTACGGTCCCAAGTTCAATTCCCAGTACCGCAAAAATGGGAGAAGCGCCTGGCAATCCACTCCCAAGGCAATCCCAAAGCAGTCAGCCATTGAAAACCCTATGAGGGTCACTATGAGTCAGATACCGAGTCCACGGCACCTAACAACAACAACAACAGTCTAGTTGTGCCCGACTCACAGTGACCCTTATAGGGTTTTCAATGGCTGATTGTTTCGGGATTGCCTTGGGAGTGGATTGCCAGGCCCTTCTCCCATTTTTGCAGTGCTGGGGATAAAACTTGGGACCTCAGAGACTGCAGAGTGGAGCTCTACCAGCTAAGCAAAATCCCAGCCCATGATAGGCATTAAGAGGGGCCAAATCAACTGAGTTTGCCAGTCAGTAGGTTATCGATCACATCTATATTTTGTCAGTTACTAACTCAATGTCAGTCCATCAGACGAATTTCTGATTTGCTGCAATCAGTGAAATAGCTAAATGTGAGCTGGATACGGTGGTGCATGCCTGTAATCCCAGCGTCTCGGGAGGCAGAGGCAGGAGGATCACAAATTTGAAACCAGAGACAGTCTGTGTA
This sequence comes from Pedetes capensis, assembly GCA_007922755.1. Taxonomy (NCBI): domain Eukaryota; kingdom Metazoa; phylum Chordata; class Mammalia; order Rodentia; family Pedetidae; genus Pedetes; species Pedetes capensis. The sequence continues at coordinate 13,438 of VMDO01011212.1, forward strand.
ATTTAGCAAGACCCTGTCTCAAAAAAAAAAAAAAAAAAGTGAAGAAACGGGCTGGGGGTGCAGCTCAGTGGTCCAGTACTTGAAAAGCATGCAAGTGTGAGACCCTGGATTCAATCCCCAGTACCAAAAGAAAAAAAGAGACACAGCTAAACATGTTTATGGGAGAAGGACCCAGCAGCACACTCCCAAAAATCAATCTGCCATTGCAAGCCCTATGAGTAGCAGAGAAGCAGTAACAATATTATTTTGCCTGTTGTAAGTAGGGTTGCTGTGATACCGACTGGATGGCCCCTAACAACAACAACAAACATGTTTACAAAGCCATGCCTAAACAAACTCAAAAAATGGAAGGGAAATGTTAGGGGTCAGAAAACTGTTGCCTGTCTGTACTCCGCATCAATATGTATTTCCCTCCCTTGCTCCTTCATCTGCTCTTTCCACTCCTGTTCATTTTCTCTCCCTTTTTTCCTTCTTCCATGTTTGTGGTGAAATATGAATAGTTTCCCAGGTGTTCTGGAAAACCAAAGAGCTTATTCCCTCTCAGCTCATATTATTTAGGAGGAAGCTTCCCTGCTCTGGAGTTTCATCACAGTTCCTGGAAATTACTTGAGATGTAATGACCCATTAAGTTCACCATTGTGTGGAACTCACCCACTCGAGTTCCCCTTTGAATCAAACGCAGAAACTGACTCCAGTTGTCGACCCAGCGAGCTCTCGGAACTCAAAACCAACAGGAAGCCTAGTGAAGTCATGAAGAGTGCGGAGTGGATAAGGAAGGGGATTAGATGCCAAGAAATAAAGCCCTTTTCATGGTAAAAGAAATCTACAAACCACAAGCCGATAAGGAAGGTGCTGTGGCTGCTTTCCCAAAGATGTGCCAATAAGGAAAACTGATTGTGAGTTCAGAGGAAGCAGCTGGCAGTCAGGAAAGGGTGGAGGCCTTGAGAAAAGGCAGAGGCAGCGTGGGGTGGGCTGTGAGTCAGAGCGCCCGAGTTAGTCTTGGATTTGATATCGCAAACTGCAGGCATCCAGGCCATTCATTTCATCTCCCTGAGTCTCAGTTGCACAACGTAGGTGATAAACACCTACCCAGAGAATTGTTCTAAGGCTCAGATGAAATCAGGTAGTGGCAGCCCCTCATAAAGGGGAAAGTGATTTATAAATGTTAACGTTTGTTTGACTTAACGGCCCAACCTTAGGATCTTTGCCTGGAGACATAGCAGTATCTGCCTCCGTGCAGTATGATTTGGACAGTTTCAAGGAAATTTTCAGAAAAAGAAGCTTTTCCCCCTGATGAATGGGAAAAAAAAAAAAAAATCCTAGCAATCTGAGCTCCAGTGCGCTTGAAGACAGAGCCAACTCTCAGGCACGTTTTGAAATAAGGAAGGTGTATTTCTGATCTTCCGCCATCCTTTTCCCTGTATTTCGTCATCGCTAATCCTGCTCTGGGAAATATTTGCCTTCTCCTTTTCGATTTGCTCTATGTATTCTCCACGGCTTAGCCCCTGACCCTAGAAAAGAATACTAATAAACCCACGGTATTAGTTACATCAGGTTTTTTTTTTTAATGCCAAGATTTTAACCGCACAAAGCGTATGACTCACTTCTGTGGAAGTCTTGATAAGGGCTGGACAATCTCGTGACTGGACAATCTCACGAAACACTCAGTTTCCTTCTATCTTTGTGCTCTGTTAAACACGTCGGCTTCACCCGGAGGGGGTTTTCCATGGGGCGTATCAGTCAGGACCCTACACTTCCTTGTTCATGTCCAAGAAGCAGCAAGGGACTGGAGACTTGGGGGTCAGGGAGGAAGATATGTGCCCCCAGCCATGCAATGGAAGCCTTCTCTTCTATCTGATCGGACAAACAAATGTCATCCATCCCTGGGCTGACATAGATGGAAAGCCGTGTTCTCTCTGAGTTCTTGAACCAATTACTGGTTACCACGATTAGCTGAAATTCATCAGGGTCCCTCCCTCCCTGGAGCTGGGTCTGTCTCCCATCCCCCATTGCTATTACACACAAGGCAACCATGGGAGAGGTGCTGTGGAGTCAACCACGACACTCAATCGTTTTTTCTTTGTGAACATTATATTGATGAGACTTCCTATGCCACTTCTCCCAGAGAGATCTACCTGTTTCCAAGTAAGAAACAAGACAGGTGAATGAACCATTGACACTGGATTTCTCAGAAAACTGTCAGGGAAAACTCTCCCTTCGATGACTGTATGTCATATTCTGGGGATGATAGACTAGGTAGGGGAGGTGAGGAGACTTCTCAAAGTCAGTGCAAGGGAAAGAACAGTGCTAGAGCTAGTCCAGGCCAGTCCAGGAGGAAATCTGACCTGAAGCACTGTTGTCAAACAGGCTCCTCCCAGGACTAGTGAGAACTTGGCTTAGCGGGCAGGAGGACATAGACGGCAGATCCAAGCTGAGAAATGGCAAAATGAAGATAAGCCAAAGATGTTAACTAAGCATCACAGTTGAGGGACAGCCAGTGAAGTCAGAAAACTTGGAAATTAAGTCAGAAAGAGCAAGAGACAGCCTAGCAGAAATCACTTGTTAGATGACCCCCTGAGAGAAAACTTAGCCAATTCTGGGGCAGTAGTTATAACTACCAAACGAGAAAGGAAGGTTGCCTTTTAGTTGGACTTCAGTGTGCTTTTCTTGCTCTCTGTATTACTTTGTGAGTATATATAACTCAGCAAACTGAATGAATTATCTCTACCCACAGGAAGGTCTATATAAATAGATAGTGCTTACTTGAAGCAGAAATCATGTAGGAATATAGTGTGATGTTGTCTTTTGAAGTCTCCCAAAACATTTATCAATATTTTGGCAAATTTTCAGGACTATCTTCCCAAACTATGTCTTTCATCTTAGTAGAACAGACTTCTGTTTGTGGGATTTCTAAGTAGTAATGACATTTAGGCTTTCTAATCAAGCTGGGATTTAGCTCAGTTGGTATAGCACTGCTCTGTGGTCTCTGAGGTCCCGAGTTTGACTCCCAGCACCACAAAAATGGGAGAAGGTTGTAGCAATCCACACCAGAGGCAATCCTGAAACAATCAGCCATTGAAAACCCTGTAAGGGTCTCTATGAGTCAGAAACGACTTGATGACACCTAACAACAACAACAATCAAGCTAAGTCTGCTTTGAATGTTGCCTAAACAAAAAAAGTAACCTTCTATATTAATCTTAACTCTTTGGGTTTCAAAGAATGGAAATGCACCTCAAACTAGCTCTTGCACAAAAGGTAATCTCATATTTCTGGAAGGTGAAGAATTAGCACTGGCTTTAGGAATAGCAGATGTCAGAATAAGAATAATGCCTACAGAACTTGGTTTCCCCTTTCTTCATCTCTCCTACCCTAGCTTGAGTTCATTCTTCGATTTATGTCTCCCCAAGATGACCTCCAGTGACCCCTCCTTGAAGTGATTCCAGCAGAAAAACTATAAACACCAAGGTAAATTTTTAGGGAATGCATCAATGGACTCAAATTAGCCAGTGTGCCCATCTAAGAACCAACTATCACAGCCACGCGAAAGGGGTACTCAGAGACATGTCCCTCCTATCTGTGGTCAGCACAGAAGAGGCTGCTGTGCCCTCCAGACCTATCACATTCCCACGGCATGGGAAGGGCTGGCACCAAAAGGAGAACAAAGGACTGGTCTGCGAAGGGCGCTGGAAAAACACGAAACACCACTGAGAACCCAGAGTTCTCACCGTCCTCCCCACTCTCCGGGACTAGTCTTCATTTTGTCATTTCCAGAAAGGTAATTTAAATATGTTCAGTGGGCCACCTTGAATTTAAGATCATGGGAATTGCCGTCTACACTCACCAGAGTAACTTTAAAAAAAAATCACCTAGTAGATCATCTGAGTTCAACAAACGTAATATCAAAACTGTTTAAGCATAAACATGAGAGAGGACACCAAGAACTCAACTCGGATGAAAGCGTTCACTGACTTCCGGAGGAGTCTGGCCTAATTCGATGGTAATCGCAGCTCCCTGGGACACGGTGTGCGTGCAGGAGAAGCAGGGACAGTAAACACCTGATCTGAGGATGGATAATCTGGGCTGGGCTCTCCTCGTACACACAGAAGTCTTCAAAGGACGCGACTTTGAACCTAAATATTTCTGCATGGGCTCTGCTGCTTTTACGATTTGCTTTGAAGGATAAAAACCTAAAAAATCCCACCAAGTCATAGGTAGGCAGAGCTGTGTGCCGGCAGGCCTCAGCGTCTTTTAAATAATTCTTCTTTAAAATCCCGCTCCCTGGATTCTACCAAGGGAACAGAGCCGGAGAGGCTTGACCATGTTGGTTTTATTGACAGATTTTAGTGCTGGAGACGGCCGTGGGTTCCATTTGTAGCTTATCACGGGGCAATTAAAGATATTGCTCCTTAGATACACAGCTAGAATGTTTATTCGAGAGGCATTTTGTTCATTAGAAACTACTGCATTAATATACATAATTCTTGGTAACTATCCTACTCATCCAAACATTAACTTTACATTAGCATCTCAGAGAAAATCCCCCCCACCAAAATATATATGTGAACCCAAAGTCTATGGAATCCTTCATATGGAATGAACCCACCCAGTAATAAATAACAGTTACATTACTCTCATTAATGAAGGAACTGCTTTATGTACAACGGTGGATCACACACTTCGCAAAGGGCTGCAAAAGGAAGCAAAAAACCAAGAAGCCCACTTGCCTTAAAGGACTGTAAAATTCCAAAGGATTTACATTAATAAAATGATTGTACTGACAGAAAAAAAAAAGCCCATTGTTTTTTTCCCCAGTAAATCAACATTACAATATAATTTCCCCCGAACAACCTTGGCCACAAGCCCAAAAGGAAGCAAGGAGCAAACTGCAAACTATTTGTGAGGTTGCAATGAGCTGCCTTTTCTGTAATTGTCTGAACCCCCCCGGGACGCCTGACCTTGCTTATCTGAGCAGGAGCTCGCTGCTGAGCTCAGTCTGGACTTCTCCGTATCGGCGCACACTGTCTGGTAAATTAAGCAGGCCTCTCCACGCAGGTGGCCTGGCCTGCATATGCTCTGCCTTTGTAGCCAGTGACTAGCGGCGCTATCGTGGGTGTTAGGCACCGGCGTCCATGGAGACATGGGAAAAGTCAATCGACCTTCATTTACAAGGGAAAAAGATGCACATGTGCTCTGGGCTCTGTTGTTGTTGTTAGGTGCCATCCAGTCGGTATCCGACTCATAGCGACCCTCATAGGGTTTTCAATGGCTGGCTGTTTCAGGATTGCCTTGGGAGTGGATTACCAGGCCCTTCTCCCATTTTTGCGGTACTGGGAATTGAACTCGGGACCGTAGAGACTGCAGCGCAGCGCTCTACCAACTGAGCTAAATCCCAGCCCCCTGGACTCTTTTAATTCAGCTTATTTTTATGACGCTTCTCTTTTCTGCTACTCAATACCTGGGGGAAATGTGAAGAGTAATGATCACAAGCCTGCAACTATAGCCCTGTGCCATCCGATCCCGTCAGATCTCGGAAGCTAAGCAGGGTCGGGCCTGGTTAGTACCTGGATGGGAGACCACCTGGGAACACCAGAAGCTGTAGGCTTGGGAGAAGGACCTGGCAACCCCCTCCCAAAAATCAATCTGCCATTGAAAACCCTATGAACGGCAGAGAAGCACTGACAATAGTGTTTCCCCTGTTGTACAGAGGATCGCTATGAATCGGATACCGACTCGACGGCACCTAACAACAACAACAATGATCACAATTCCTTATCTGGAGGAGGGAATTTTCCAATGGAACAAACAGTATATCTGGGTTGTTTTTTTTTTTTTCATACATATTTGTTTTTGTACATATGATCATACAAAGAAAAGACAAACAGTATTACTTTAAAATCCATGCTTCATAAGTAGAGAGAATATTCTAGATTTACATGTCGCTTTGGGACGGTCTCTTTGAGGATAGGGACTATGTCCTGTTTTCCATTTCGTCTCCAATGCCTGGCACATAAATATCGGCCCTATGAAAGATCAAACGATAGTCCTCAGAAGTATTTGATTCACAACAGGGGCTCAAGCCATGTTTTATGTCCATTAAGCCTTCTTCTTCTGTTCCAATCTTTTGAAGAAGGAAGTTCTGATCTGTGTATCCCACAAAGAAAGAAGTCTGCGCGGTCCATCCACCATCAGGGTGCAGGCTGTGTTTAGTGTGCCTTCAAGAAGGATGTGGCATTGTAGCTGGGTTATACACTTCAGTGGTGAATGGTAGAAAAGAAAGAGATTTCTGGAGGGGAAAAGAGTTCTACCAAAAACTCAGAGGTGAAAAGCTGCATGGAACGATCTGCTGGGGAAAAGACTAGGAAACGGAGCCAAATCCTAAAGGCTCTACAAAGCCAAAGTAATTACTCTTTCACGTTCTCCTCTCCCAAGTTAGCTCAGCTGTCAGATCAGTTGGGTCGTGTGCAGGAGAGGACCTACCACCGTGCCAGGAAGTAACCCTATAACATGATCCCCAGGTTCAGTCTGTTTCCCCTTGCTAGGCACAGGGACTTCGCAGCCCAAGGAGGTTGTGCGCAGCTGGTGGGCGTTTGGAGCCAGGTGCCCGCTGGTAATCCTGTTAGGGCCTCTGCTAAATCAGTCCTCACTCTGTGCTTCTCCTAAGAGAACCAGACAGTAATTCTTATAGGTTTGAAAGCTGAGATAATTAGACTTATAAGGACCCAGCCTAGAAGTTTAAGACATGCCATAGGCGCCCCAATGTTTCAAAGTAGGCCTTGAATCCTATTTTTCAAAAAGCGATTGCTCAGGAAAATTGGGGTGCAAACCCTAAGAGGGTCTTGTCCAGCTTCAACATCTAACACAAGCCATCAAATACTCAATAAAGAGGCTCTTAGAAATCCTTTCCTTAATAAGGGCATCAAACAGCCTGACACCACAGCAAGGCCTTGGGGGTTTTTTTGGTTGGAGAAGTTCAGGGAATCCTGGAGGGTGAGAAGATTCTTAAGGACTGGAATGCAGTGTCTATTTAACAACATTAGGGAAGTATTATATTAAATCACATAAAATTGCTAATATTTAACCATTTTCTGTCCAATAAAAAAACTGTCAATTGGCTGGGCATCATGGTACACCCCTGTAATCCCAGAACTCGGGAGGTGGAGCTACTAGGGTCATGCATTTGAGGCCAGCCTGGGTTCACAGCAAAACCTTGTCTCAAAACACACACCCCACCCACACACACAATCTGTCAATTTCATAGAGTTCTACCTAATGCTTCACTGTTTTAATAACCTGCTCAGCTATATCAATGCATAAATCCCAAAGAAGGAGCAGGGATTACATCTCCTTGAAAATAGGTAAAGTTGGACTCTTTAGGTGTATTTATCCAGCATAAGTAGAGATGACCTGGCAGATACCTTATTTGCTTTATCCACACAGGCTAGCAAGTATTTCAACTCATAAGAAGTTATGTTAGTGTTGGGGACTCAATGAACAGTATACCTCTTCCCCATACTCCATTCAGAATTATAACAACTAATATTTATCATTGGAAGAAGGATCTGGCAACCCCCTCCAAAAGAAAATCAATCCACCATTGAAAACCCTATGAACAGCAGAGAAGCACTGACAATAGTGTTTTGCTTGTTGTACGTAGGGTCCCTATGAGTCAGATACCAACTGAACGGCACCTAACAACAACAATATTTATCAAGCATGCTCCAGGTCCCCAATATTTTTCTAAGACCTTTATAAGAATTAACTCACTAAATTCTCTTATCACCCCACAAGGTAGGTTCTATCATCTTCTCATTTTATGAATGAATAAACTGAAACAGAAAATTAAATACTTTCCTAAAGTCCCAGGTCAGTGGGAGCTAAGCTTGGCTTTGGACCAAAGTTGCTGGTGTCCAGAGCTTATGCACTTGTATGAAACAGAGTTCTCCAGAGAAATCGAACCAATAGTATACATAGGTTGTTGTTGTTGTTGTTGTTGTTGTTAGGTGCCCTCAGGTCTGACTCCTAGCCACCCTCAGAGGGTTTTCCATGGCTGATTGTTTCAGTATTGCTTCCAGAGTGCATTGCCAGGTCCTTCCGATTTTGCTTCTGGGGATCAAACCTGGGTCCTTAGAAAGTGTGGAACAGCACTCTACCAACAGCTAAACCCCAGCCCCCTTGGATACACATAGATATACGAAAGGAGATTTATTGTGAAGGATTGGCTCACAGGATGATGAAGGCTAGAAGTCCCACAGACTCCTGTTTGCAAACTGGAGCCCATGAAAGTCACTGGTGTTGTTCCTGTCCAAATCCCAGGGCCTGAGAACCGGGGATGTCAACCGTGTAAATCGCATTCAGAGCCCAAAGCCCAAGAAGCAGTAGCATCGACGTCCAGGGCAGAAGGTGGATGTCCCAGCTCAAGCAGAGAGAGAAATGTGCCCTTCCTGCTCTTTTCTATTCTGTTCAGGCCCTCGCAGGATGGGATGAGGCCCACGCCCACAGGGGAGGGAGCTCTTCACCAGGTGTATAGATCCAATCGCTCATTTCTTCCAGAAACACCCACACGGACACCCAGAAAGAATATCCAACCAGCTATCTAGCCGTGCCTGTCACAGTCCAGGCGTCACAGACAGTGAACCATCCTGTACTTCTGGAACTCCCTGAGGATTCTCTGGATGTCAACACGGGAGGCAAACCACACAGGACATTTAGAGATCAATATGGCAGCTTTGTTACCAACCAGAGCTGGTAGGAGCCCATGGCTTACACTGCAAAGGGCTATAAACACCCACCCCCGAGAGCCACGGATTGGCCCACTTCACCCAGGGTACCCCTGGACCCCTGCGGGTCTTCCTTTTAGCACCCAGTGTGCCGTGTGCAGGCAGGCTGAGCACTGCTGAGCCCCTTCCCCAAAGTCCGCAGTCAAAGAGTGTGGGAAGGAGTGAGGAAAGTGTGGCCAGAGGTTCTTAACAAGAGATCCCCCGGAGACCTTGGCGGGGCAGAGGCTGTGATGCTGGGGAGGGGAACAGTTACTTCTGTATTATCCCCAGGCTGTCTCTGACCTACTAACCCCTAGCTGAAGTTTAGCCTTCAGTTAGGAAAGGAGGCATCAGCCAGGCTTCCACAAGCAGAGCCTGTAACTATCAGCACTGGGTGTCTGCAATGCTGTCATACCACATTACAACTGCGAAAGGACCCAGGATCTCACGGCGCTGCATCACCACGTCAAAGTTATGGAAGTTCAAACCTGTGGCCAGATCTTGGGGTTTTTTTGGTTACTGTCTTTGTTTTATTAGATCTTGTTATTTAGTGCAATAACAAATACACACATATTGTTGTGCCACAAATTTAGATTTTTAGAAGAATTTTGATAATGATATGATAATAATTTTTTGTGTGTGTGCTGGGATTAAACCCAGAGCCTCAGTGCAAACTGAGCAAACACTTTACCTACTGAACTAAACTCCTAGCCCTTTGTCAAGACTTTAAAGAGCCTTTACAAATACAAGCAAGGAGCTAGTGCCTGCCTGTAATCGCAGTGACTCAGGAGGCACAGGCAGGAGGATCACAAGTTCAAGACCAGAGGCAGTCTGCGTAATTTAGTAAGACCCTGTTTCAAAAAAGTTTTAAAAAATGGGTTGGGGTGCATCTCAGTGGTCCAGCACTTGCAAAGCATGCAAGGCCCTGGGTTCAACCCCCAGTACCAGGAAAAATAGATAGATAGATATAAATATAGATATAGATATAGATAGATAGATGTATATCTGCATCTAGAAGCTTCAGAAATGAAACCTACCCCTGCCTCCCCTTGCCCTTTGCTGAAAGATATTCCTTTTGCACTAAACAATCCTGTTTCTTTAGGCTCTGTGTCTCCCTCCTCTCCATGAACCTGGCCACATCTGTCTATGAGAGTCTTTAAAAATACAGATCTCTAAATGAAAGTTCTTTATGCTAGACTGGTGGGTTGGGGTTTTTTTGGTTTTTGGTTTTTGTGGGTTTTTTTCCTTTCTATTCTGTCTTCCTTTAATTATAAATTGCATAAACTGGAAAAAATGTATATTTTTATTTTTATGTATATATTCTTAACATGCCTTGTCCTAAACATATTTTTTGAGATTATTAAAACCATACCTTCTAGGATCATCACACTATAATATCACTGAATCTAGTGACTGGCCATTCATCTGCTTGCAACTGGCTATGACTTCCCCCTTGACTTTCCTGTGCAAGCTCCATTTCCATACAGGCACAAGTGCAAGGCAGGCAGCTCTCCCAGAGAAACAGCTAAGATGCCGCTGCTGCCAACGGTGAGGGATGCTGCACCTCTAACTGATAAACCATGGATTTTGAAATTCTTGCTCCAAATACATTTGAACCTCACGTGTATACAAGGAAAATTCTTCTCTACCCCACTCACATTTGGTTTCTAACCCTGCAATGCCCACTTTGTTATAGAGTCCTCTTGTTGGGGCCGTGGAATAGGCTCTACTTCATAGTGACCCTGTGTACGACAGAATGCTGTGCCATGGACGTGATCTTTTTATGTTTGAGCATAACATTGCAGTCACTGTGTTTCTTCTCATTGTGAGTCATTCCACATCGGCAAATGGAGGTCCCAGGGCCTCCTCATTCCATGCCTGTCGTTAAGGCCAACTTTACTTTGAGGCACCAACCCTTCCCCAGTGGTTTCTTGAATGCCTTCCAGGCTGGGGTGGGGGATGGTCATTTTCTGGCATCACATTTGACAGTGCTTCTCTGCTATTCAGAGGGTTTTCAATGGCTGATTGTTTCGGGAGTGGGCTGCTGGGTCCTTATTGCTAGTCTGTCTTAGTCTGGAAGCTCAGCTGAAAACTGTCCACCATGAGTGGCCCTGCTGGGTCTGAAATACCAGTGGCCTAGCTTTCCGCATCACAGCAACGCACAATCCCCCACAGCACAACAAGCTGTCAGGCATATGGAGGGTAGAAGTCTTGGTGAGGCTCAAACTTGGCTATGACTTTAGTATAAAGGACCAAGCAGAGTTCATGGTTCCTTCTTGTTAGTATAATTTCTTGTTAGGATAATTTCTCACAAATAGGAAGTTGAAGGGCTGGGATTTAGCTCAGTTGGTAGAGCACTGCTCTGCAGTCTCGGAGGTCCCGAGTTGGATTCCCAGCACCACAAAATGGGAGAAGGATGTGGCAACCCACTCCCAAGGCAATCTTGAAATAGCCATTGAAACCCTATGAGGGTTGCTATGAGTCGGATACCAACTCGACAGCACCTAACAACAATAACAACAACAACAACAACAACAACGGGCTGGGATTTAGCTCAGTTGGTAGAGCACTGCACTGCAGTCTCTAAGGTCCCGATTTCAATTCCCAGCACCACAAAAATGGGAAAAGGACCTGCCAATCCACTCCCAAGGCAATCCCGAAACAGTCAGCCATTGAAAACCCTATGAGGGTCGCTATGAGTCGGACTAGACTCGATGGCACCTAACAACAACAACAACAAGGGAGTTGAAATCAAGAGAGACAGAAAACAAATAAAACAAACAAAAACAACAATGGCACAATGCTGACCCAGGCTTCAATCTTCACATCGATGTTATGAGTCTTTGAGCCTCTTTTTCAGGACTTTCTTTTTTTTATTTTTATTTTTCCATTTGAGTGAAAGCCCTTTTTCAATCATCATGACATCCAATTTACTTTGCTCGTTTGTATAGCTATTTTGAAAGCCTTTCCAATTTGATTATCTGTCTCCTGCAACTCTGCTTTGAGAAAAAAAGAAGTATGTATATGCAAATGGTTTCCTTCTCTGTCTCTGCCAAACATAGGCAATGACTACGTGACGGCAAGCAGTGTGCCCTTGTGCTCGGCTAACAGGGATCTGCCTGGGCTGGAATAGCCTTATCCAGGCGCACTCCATGAGCATTGTTTATCTGCTCAGGCTCCTCGGAGGATCTAAATCTTATATGAACTTATCAGTGGATTCCACCTGGCGCAGAGACGTATATAGACGTATCTGAGCAGGTTGTTTAATCTGAGACTTCCTAAAGAATTCATTGAAAGTGACAAACCCTCTACTCAGGAGTGATTACTAATTAATGTAATCCTGTAGACACGCACACACACACACACCAGCAGCAGCGGGACCACAGCTACCACCACAGCTGCCACCACCACACCCACAAAACAAACCACAAATGCAGTGCTGGGAAACTCAGGGCTTCACTTGCCAGCTGGCTTTTCTTACTAAGGAACCTGTCAAAATTCCTAGCCAGGTGGAGATCCTGCTCGCATCCCTTCAGATCTGCCCCCTCAGAGATGGAGTTCTAGTTCTAAGCCTATTTGTACTGATAGGCGGTTTTTCGGTGGCAAAGCATTTAACGTTAGCTGCAAATGATTGTCGATCTGCAATTGCTTTCAGTGGCAATTCTAAGTACACGGGGTTTTTTGTTACTTCAATTTTCATTCAATGCCTTTTTCTTCTTTCAGTACTAGAGGTTGAACCCAGAGCCTTGCACATGCTAGGCAAGCACTCTCCCACTGAGCTGCACCCAGATCCTTTTTTTAAATTTAATTTAATTTTATTTTATTTTATTTGCAGTACTGGGGGTTGAACCCAGGGCCTCGCGCTTACATGCTTTGCAAGTGCTGGACCACTGAGCTGTATGCCCAGCCCATTTTTTCACTTTTTTGAGACAGGGTCTCTCTAAATTATACAGACTACTTCTGGTCTCGAACTTGCAATCCTCCTGCCTCCGCCTCCCCAGCTGCTGGAATTACAGGCCACCACGCCCAGCCCGTTTTTTATTTTTTATTTTGAGATAGGGTGGAGCTAAGGCTGCCTCTGGCTTTGAACCTGTGATCCTCCTGCCTTAGCTTCCCAGGTCGCTATAATTATACACATGCACCAAGGCACCTGGTTCCTTCAGTGCTTTCTGGGGTGCCAGCCACCTGTTAACAGGTGCATGAAGGTTGCCTTGCAAGGAACTTAGTTCTGCCTTTATATATCAGCCTCCTCGGACAGGCTGCAATGCTTAAGAAAGGTTTTAAAGCAACTGTCTTTAACTCCCTGATTGTGTCTAAACTGAAAGAGTTCTCCCAGACATGGAATTCATGTTTTATTTTGTTTTGCTTTGTTTTTTTGTTTCTGCATGCTAGGCAACTGCACTACCACTGAGCTCTACCCCTAGCCCATATGGACCTCTTGATAGTCACTTGGCAGCTCCTTTAAACATGGTCCTCGTGGGCCATCCTCAGAGCTTTCAAATTGAGGCCCTATGTCCCTATGGCTTTTTGGTCAACACCCAGAATTTGCAATGACAGGGTTATGACACCATGCATGTTAATCAGGCACAGGTGTATTGGAAATAACTCATTACTGAAGATAGAAAATGATTGATTTCTTTAATAAGTCAGAGCCAATTCTAGGTTATTCTTGTATCAGTGACATCTATACTCCCCTTTCCTTTTTAGAGAAAGCTGTGGACATCTGCAGGAGAAATAAAATGCAACCTAAAACCTAGTTTATCTGTGCCATTGGCTCTTAACTGTCACGATGGTAAGGAACAATATTGCTGTCAGTCCCTCCCATTTTGGTGTTTCAATAAAACCTGGGTATGGCCAGGAAGTATGGAGAGTCAAAGATAAACAAAACCGGATGCTATTAGAGTGATAAGAACAGATTTTAATCAATAATATACTTCTGCCCTGGAAAGGGAGCTCAGCACAGTCAAGGAAGTGAAAAATTCCAAAAAAGCAGGAAAGCCAGGTGTTCCCATGTGAAACCTGCCTGGTTTGCTAACTGACTCTCGTCAAAGTTAAGCTCCTATCTGCTGATGGAGGCTGGAGGGCAGGGGTCCCACATCAGGTGTTGGCTGGAAAAAATAGTGTGTGATTTGGGCATCCTTTAATTTTCCCAGGGATGCACTTTAAAAGGGATCAGGGTCATCCTAGGGCTGTGGTACTGAGGTATTTGAAACTATGTTAGTCTTTGTTCAAGTCTTTACCTAGTAATAAAGTTGGGGGACAGCAGCACATGGAGAAAATTTAGAATGCTTGAGCCATTATTGATCAGGTTTGCAGTTGCCACAGGCAATACAGGCCAATATCTGACCGTTTCTGATCCACAAAAGCAGCGATTACGTATGCTTTAATCTGATATGATTCACCTTGCACTAAAACAGCCTGGGGAACAGAATGACGAAAACCACTCTGGGCTCCCCAGACGTGCCTTTGGGCAAGCGAAGGAGGAAGCCCACACTGGTATATTTTGTTCTGTTTTGTTTCATTCCACTTTTAACCATGAGGACTGCAACAATACACAGTGTCACAAATGCTCCCTTCTTTTTCCTAGTGCATGGGTCTATGCATCTGAGAACAGCAGTGGAATTTTTTTTTAATTGGAAATGTTTAAGGTACAACTTAATGTGTTTCATTCTGACATGCATTTCATTGTGACATTTCCATATATGCATTTCATTCTACATTGCAAAGATAACTTCCCCCTTACCCTCTTGTGCACTTCCCCCCTCTTCTTCCATGCCCTCACCAAATGCCTCTCTTCTACGTTGCATGTCTTTTTGTGGAATTATTTTATCCTCCACTCCCGGCCCTTCATTCCTGCAAACAAAGTAGACCCCCAGATCTTAAGAAAGCCTTCATCTAGATCTTCTAGATGTGGGAAGCTGTGATTGTAAAACCTCAGAGGGAACCTCTACCACAGAGAAATAAACGACCCTTTTCCTTGAATATCTGTCATGGAGTTTATCAGCAACAGGGTGGGATTATCCCTGCCACTGGGGCCTCTGTAATTTGAAACCAAAATACAAATAAAAATGAGATAACATATGTGAACTATATAGAATGATTCTACTTCTTTTTTGTGATATTTTAATTTCTCAAGTTCACCTGATTGGTGTCATTGCAAGGAAGGTGTAACCAAATATACGATAAACTTTATGATGCTAGATATATTAGTTTGGGAAGTTGTATTTCCTCAATGTATTTGCCTGTAGATATGGAACCAGGTCATCTTCCTTTGCCAAGATCATAACAATTACTATTTTAAAACAAAGGTGTGGCCGTGAGTAATTTAAACCCCAGCAGTACTGACCTACCTCTTTTTTAGTACCAAACTACCTTAGAGCAGAAATACCCTACACTTCACATCTTGTCTTTTAAGTAAAATATTTAATTGTATGCATCATGGAGATGCCCAAAGTTTCCTTGCTGATACTTTCAAAGGATTTCAATCTTTGATAAGGAAGGTGTGTGGATGGGTTCTCCAGACTGCACATAGGCTTGAGGATTGTTACATGGACACAAAACATCTGGCATGCCTGGGGGGTGGGGCTTGGGCCTGCCACAGTGGCAACAGAGTGGGTGGAAACAAGTAAACTGGTCAAGCCTTTGGAATTCATCAACAAGCCCTCCTAGAAGCGGGAGAAGGAGGGTCAGTCACAAGAGTCAACACTGAAGGATATAGGGAGATGATAGATATATAGGAAGAAAGAAAAGAAAGAAAGAGAGAGAGAGAGAGAGAGAAAGCAACCAAGCAGGAGAGCAGAGAGCAGGGCAGAACAGAGGGAGAAACTCATTTGTGGTACAGCTGCCCATGAAGCTGCCAGGGAGTCCCACGCTGCTCCTTTAGGGAAGCCCACGTGGGGGTTCACTGTAGTGCCGCTGTGAGACATCTTGGTGAGATCGCCTGGGAGGGTGGGAATTTCTCCCCTTGGTGTAGCTGTACCTAAAGGCTCTCGGGAAGTTATCCACACCCCCTCTATAAAACTCTCAATAAACTCACAGTTCACAGAGTTTAATGTGATCTGTCCTTTGGTCTGTCTGCACTCCCTTTTGCTTTTGTGCAATATGTGGCACCCGAATGGGGGCAGACAGAACCAAAGATGAGTTGGAAGGGGGTGTCCAATGGCACATCCAACACTGACTTCCCAGGCTCTTGGAAAGTGATCAAACAAAGGGGTGGGGATCGACCTTGGCTTAGCTCCATGGATCATGTTGTTGTTGTTAGGTGCCGTTGAGTCGTGTCTGACTCATAGTGACTCTCATAGGGTTTTCAACGGTTGATTGTTCAGGATTGCCTTGGGAGTAGATTGCCATGTCCTTCTCCCATTTTTGCGATGCTGGGAATCAAACCCAGGACCTCAGAGACTACAAAGCAGTTCTCTACCAACTGAGCTAAATCCCAGCCCCTGATGGATCATGGGTAAAACCCTAATCCCCATCTGGGAGAACCTGTTGTATGGAATGGCATGGCCGCAAATAACTGGCCCATGACCTGGATACTCAGACAAGCAACCAGGTCTGTGGCATCGGGATGGCCTCCCATTTAAGGTGTGATCTGAGACATCTTGTTTCAGGAGGGGGGGGCGATGGCATGGCTCCTGCCTTGAGTTATAGAGAGTATAGCTGGGGTGGGGCTCTCTGCCTAGAAAGTGGTTGACCATTGAAAAGGATAAATAAGTGTTGATTTCCCATTTCTTGTGTTTCTTGCAGCCAGAGAGGCGAAAAGGAAAAAAAGTGCAAATTGATCTGTTCTCGGGAGCTTCCCCTGGGATCCAGGAATGTGGGACCCGTGGGAGCAGTCACATAGTAAAAGGAAAGGGGAGCACAGTAAACATCTAGCAGAGTGGGGGGAACAGAACAAAAGGATTCAGAGAGCCACCTTGCTGTGAAGGGGTGTTTGGAGGACAGATCAGGTTTGGCAGGGGTCCTGCCCTTGGCAGCCAGCTGGCTGGAGGGACTTCCGTTTAAAGTTCTGGCATTTTGGTGGGAAGAAGCTATCCAGGGAGGCATTTTCCCAGGTTAGACTGCCTGGGAACATAGACGTTGTTGTAGCTGTGGCCTGGGTGAGCTGCGGTGGCCAAAGTCCTGTCATCCATGGGGTACTGGTTTTATAGGAAGGCTAGGTGTAAGAAGATGGGGTCATGGAGACTTATACTAGGGTTTTAGAAACTGGCCATAAGAGTTGTTGTTGTTAGGTGCTGTCAAGTCGGTATCTGACCCATAGTGACACTCACACAGTTTTCAATGGCTGACTGTTTCCGGATTGCCTTGGGAGTGGATTGCCAGGTCCTTCTCCCATTTTTGCAGGGCTGGGAATTGAACTCGTGACCTCAGAGACTGCAGCACACCGCTCTACCAACTGAGCTAAATCCCAGCCCGGCCATAAGAGAGGCAGTGGTTAATACCCAGTTCCATGGGCTGGCAGAGCTCAGTTCACTAGAGAGTTAGGCCTATAAGAACCTAAACAAGCAGGGCCCTGGAGACCGATACGGGGCTCTGGAGGCCATGATGGGCCCTGTGATGGGACATCATCTTTATGAGATAGGAAAGGCCCTGGGAGATTTGAGAGACTTAGAAGGGCATGGAAATCAAGTTTATGAAGTACCACATCAGGGGGAGATAAAAAGAAATAGAAGCAGACAGGGCCTGACTGGGTCCCTCCAAAGCAGATATGGCAAACTGGAGTTCTTAGGAAAATGACTGACAAGAAACTAAGTGCTATGCATGCAAGTCTCTGGAAGGCTTTAGAGCCTAATGTACAATTCACTGATGGGGTGGACAACAAGGAAGAACAAGTGATCCTACCATGCCTCCTACCAAAGGAAACAGATGTGCCATGGAAAGAACGGCCCCAACCACTGCTCTGCTGGGGTGGCTCAGGTTGCCTATTGGTGAGGACCATGCATGGGGGCCAATAGTCCCGTGATGGATGGCAGATTTATTGGTACAAGTGATGGGATCTTTCCATGCTGCATTGGACTTTGCTAATGCTTTTCTCGCCTACAGCTGTACTACTGTGGCATCCGATCCCGTCAGATCTCGGAAGTTAAGCAGGGTTGGGCCTGGTTAGTACTTGGATGGGAGACCACCTGGGAACACCAGGTGCTGTAGGCTTGGGAGATGGACCTGGCAACCCACTCCCAAAAATCAATCAACCATTGAAAACCCTGTGAACAGCAGAGAAGAACTGACAATAGTGTTTCGCCGGTTGTAAGTAGGGTCACTATAAGTGGATACCAACTCGATGACACCTAACAACAGTGCTTTTCTCAGTATCAACTCAGCTGCTGGATCCCAAGACCAATTCGCATTTATATGGAATGGATAGCAGAGGACTTTTACAGTACTTCCCCAGGGTTACGTCCACACTACCCGATGGTGGCCCTGGACCTTGCTTTGTTGTCCTGCTCACCTTCTGTAAAAAGCTTTCATTGCATAGATGATATCATTCTAACCTCTGAGCGTCTTACAGATTTGGAAAGGAACCTAGAGGATGTGCAGGTGTACCTAAAGGAGAGGATGGGAAATCAGTCCAAACAAATACAGGGGCCAAGGTGCAGCTATGAAATTTGGGGGAGTCTCAGGTAAGACATGTATGATACCTGGCCAGGTTACTAAAAAGGTCCTACAGCACCCTATGCCTACAAATGCACCAGTACCCCAATGACAGGCTTCTGAGGTATTGGTGCATTTTCCTACCCCATCTTGTCCAAGTTGTCCGTCCTTTGTATAAGTTGGCAAAAAGGTATTTTATGTGGGATTTGGCATCAAAGGGCTCAAGAGGCTTTTGAGCGTGTCAAGATTCTAGTGGGACAAGCAAAACACTTGTGTGCGCCAGTGCCCCAGTGCCCCTTTGGGTTAGAGGTTAGAAGCTCAAATAACTACCACTGGGGGACTACGGCACAACCTGAGCAGACAATCCCAATCACAGAGGGGTGGAAACCTGCTAGACAGTACTAGAACAACAGTTGTTAGCCGTAGATAAAACAGTGCAACAGGTGGAATCCATCACTGGCTCTACTTGGGTGAGAGTAAAAATAGCTTATCCAGTAAGGGCTGGACTAAAGGCTTTTTGACAAAACTCTTTCTGGAGTAGCACAAAGTCAGACTCTGCAGAAGTAGCATGCATATTCACAGCAACACAGCATATACCTACAAGCCCGGTCATGAATGCCTTGCAAGTGAGGCCAGGGCCTGTGCCTTTCAAGACACTGAGTCCCCCCAGTAACTGAACCAACAGCCAAAACAGATAAGGTACTAGAAAGGACACCGCCCATCCCTGTAGATGGCTGGTACAAGTGGAGGCGCCACACAGGAATGGGTGGCTACGGCAATTCACCCAGACACAGATACCATGTGGTTGGGTAGGGGAGAAAAGTGGCCAGTGGGTGGAATTATGGGCAGCGTGTACCTTAGTGACTCATGAGAGATGGCCTGTGATGATCTGCATGGACAGTTGGGCTATATTCAGAAGGCTGATCTTATGGATGGCCCAATGGGAAAAAGAAGACAGGCAGGATCTGGGTCAACTGCTGTGGGGACGACAGATGTGGAAGGATGTATATCGTAGAGTTCAGCGGGAGTCAGGGCCCCTGGTGGTTTTCCAAGTAGCAGCCCATCGCCCACTATGTCCTCCTGGGAATCAGGAAGCAGACGCTCTTACCAAAATCTGAGCCATTTGCCCTCAGGTACCATAAGAGGCAGCTCACTGGGCTCATGGAAAGTCTGGCCACAGGTGTGCTGACACAAGCTGGAAAATCACTAGAGCTGCTGGGCTTCCTTCAAAATATTCTGCCATTCATCGGGAGGATCGCAAGTTCCAGTCCAGAGGTAGTCTGCATAACTTAGCGAGACCCTGTCTCAAAAAAAGTAAAAAAAAAAAAAAAAATAGGCTGGGGGCGCAGCTCAATGGTCCAGCATCTGCAGAGCATGCAGGCGTGAGGCCCTGGATTCAACCCCCAGTACCGAAAAAAAATATATATATATATGTGTGTGTATACATATATATATATATATACACACGCATACATATATACACACATATACATACACACACACACACACACATATATATGTACACACACACACACATATGTATGTATGTATGTATTCTGCCATTTGACAGGTTGTGCAAGCAGGCAAGTCCTATTCTTGGTTTCGGCCTTTGTCTGGCATGGGATCGACAAGTAGACTACATAGGACATAGGGCCCGTGCCTGTTAGTGAGGGATGCAGATACGCCCTCACCTGTGGGGACGCTCCCACAGGCCTCCTGAAAGCATTTCCGTGCAAGTGAGCAACAGGTAACGCCACCATCGAGGCTCTTGCCCAACTCAGTGCTAGGTATGGGTGTCCCCGGAAAATCAATAGTGACGGGGACATTCATTTCACAAACTCTGAAGTGCAGAACTGGTTAAAGATAATCAAGTCGAAGGTGACTTCCCTGTGCCTTACAACCCAACAGGGCCTGGATTCTTTGAAAGGAGCCATAGAATGCTAAAGCAACAGAGCTTAAATGAAGCCCCCTATGCTGTTAGGTGCCATAGAGTCAGAATCCATGCATAGAGACCCTATGAACTATAGAAAACAGCCTCTGAGATTGTGCCGTGCCCAGCACGATTGTCAGTGCTTCTCTCTTGTGGGGAGGGAATTCTCCCCCTTAGTGTAACTGTCCACAAAGGCTCTCTGCAAGTAACCCACACCTCCTCCATAAAACCCCCAGGAGACTAATGGTTCACAAAATTTTACAGGATCTGTCCTTTGGCCTGTCTGCGTCCCCTTTGGCTTTCATGCAACAGCAGGAAAAAGCATGTGAAGAAGAAGAAACATGCTTAATTGGCTGTTCCTTGATTACTGAGGCAGAACCACTGTCATGGTAAATCTTCTCTGTTGACTTGACTAGATATAGAATCACCAAGGAGATGTGCAAGGCACACCTCTGGGTGTACCAGTGAGAGCTGCTGCAGAGAGGCGTCACTGATGGGGGAGAACCCACCCTGAATGTGGGTGGAGCCACCCCATGAACTGGGGGGCCTGGATGGAATAAAAGAGTAGAAAGAAGAAAGCCAAGAAACACCGGCCTTCCCCCTCCATTCCTGTTTCTGGCCCGCCATGGTATGAACCACTCTGCTCCACCAGGACCTCCCCGCCATGATGGATGGAATTACTGAAGCTACTGGGAGCCAAAACAAATTCCTTCTTCCGAGCTGCAGCATCAGGCATTTTGTCACAGCAACACAAAAGCTAACACAACCGTGCCATTTTCTTCTAACACAAGAGTGGCAGTGCTGGTTGTTTTGGTCTGCTCACATTGCTATAACAAAATACCACAGACTGAGTAGTTTAAACAATGTATATGTATTCCACCCACTTCTGGGGGCTGGAAGTCCAGTATCAAGATGCTGGCACCTTAGGTTCTCAGTGAAAGACATTTTCCTGACTTACCAACAATTGCCTTCTCACTGAGTCCTCACAAGAGACAGACAGACGGAGAAAGAACACTAATCCCATCATGAAGGCCCAAACTTCATGAACTCCTCTATACCAGTTAACTCCCAAAGGCCCATCTCTGAACACTATCACATTGTGTGTGGAGGGGGTTAAATATGACTTTGGAAGAGGACCCAATTTGGTCCTTGGCGCTGGTTAGAAAAAATTAAGTAAATAAATAAGTAATAAAATCTTAAAAGTTTGAATTCGTCTTAGCTGAGCTCTGGTTTTTTCTTTTCATTTTTATTCAGTGAAGGGGGTCAACCCAGGGCCTCACACATGGTAGGCAAGTGTTCTACCCCTGAGCTACATCTCCAGCCCGAGGTATCTTAATTTAACAAATAATACAATTCAGAGGTGGCCATTTTAAAACCCACATCTAGAAGGTTCTTTCAGGTATATTTTGCATCATTACTAAACTATTTCTACACACCAAGAGATTTGCAGTATCTTTTTCTTTGAGCATTTACATTTCCTTTCTATTTAATCTCCCCAGCCTCCTTTTTTCTTAAACGAGTTGGCTTAGTGTACTAAAAATAGCCTATGTGCACTGTTTTTTCTTTTAGCTTCCCTGCTACACACGGGTTCCTAATTGTCTTCAATCCTAGCAAATCTCATGCAAGTGTAGTAAGCATATTTGATTGAAGCTTGCACTCAGATTATGTAACCTCGGGTTTGGGGCCACCTTTCTGATCACTTCTGCATTCCCCCTCCTTAATCACACACGCTTCTGCAATGTATTTCTGCCCATGCAGAGTCTTCATATTAAATGCTCTGAGCTGCTATAGTTAGATAGACTCTATTTTTAGTAACAAGCTCTTTCCCTCAGATACATACAGCTGCTCATTAACACCAAAAGCCTTTTTTTTCACAAAGCTCATATTCTCTTCTTTCCTTTTTAATGCCCAATGGGTTTCGGAGAGAAAATACAAACACGGGTTATATTTAGTTTTCCATTCAGCCATGGCAAGCCCCTAAATATAGAGGAAGTTATAAATACACAGCAAGGAAAATGCTCTCCTTCCCTTTAAGTGGGATGTTAATACCACATGGGACTGTGGGATAAAGGCTCCAGAAGGACCTGTATCAAAATAAGAGGTTAAGCGAATTAAAACTCGATCTTCTGAAGACATTGTCCAATATGTGGCACTGATGTTTACATTGTCCAGCATTGAAGAATGTCCAAGACATAGTGGGTGCTCTTTAAATATTTGTAGTAAGTGGAAGGATTGGTAAGGGGTAGCATGAACCCCCAAATAGTGGATTGCTTGGATGAGTATATCATTTTATGGTTTTACCTGTTAAGAGCATTCTCTGAAGCAAATTCCCTGAAAAAAGTGATCACTGCAAACTCACAAACTGCCCAGCATGTTCCCAGCAAGGGCACCATGGTCAACATCCACCCATTGTCTCAACTGCTTCCTTTCTCAACACACAGTCAAGCAGAGGTGTTCCCTGCATTTGGAGCTCCTGACCGGCCAAACATCTGATGCCTACTGCCAGTCAATTGCCTGTGACCAATCCCATCTCCCTGCTCACCAGCTCGAATTCATTTCCTAAGTTCTCTCAGGGGCCAAGAGCACCAGGAACCCACCCAGCTCCTCAGCACCTCTTTTCATCCTCCTCAAAAGTCTGGTCGCCGTGATGACCACCCACCTCTTCCATTTTTCTCTCTCTCCCACTTGCTCGGAGGGTGCTATCACGAGAGGAGCAGGGGCTGTGAGGGTTCACAGGTCTCATGGGAATCCAGACCTTTCACCTGGAAGGAGTGAGGATTTGCCTTGAGGTGTTGCTTAACCTCGGAACTTTGATTTGCCACCCAAGAAATTCGTCGTGCAACCGGCATGAAAATGGCGGGAAGAAATGCTCAGTAAGTGAGGGTGCTGATTATTACTCACCAGTCTGAATTTCATGTCTATGCATCATCCTCCACCTTGACTTCTTCCTTTTTTCTTTCTCTCAGCTTCTGTCCCTTTCCCCACCCCTCAATTTTTCTCTTTTTCTTTGTTTCACTCACAAATCAAAAGAGATACTTAGTGATTCTAAGAGCAATGTAATTGAAATGCCCACAGACAAGAAAAGGGAAACCATCGAACCTGAAATGAAAACATTGGAATGAAAGATAGAGCTAGGGTTCAGAAATAAAAGTACCTCTAAAAATAAACCAAGAATACTCAAAATATCCTTTTCACAGGGTCCTCCAAAGTTTTCCTCTATTTATAAGCTTTGATTTTCTTTGAGCAATCAACACCTAAAATCAAAACAAATAAAAAAATAGATGTGACTCAATTTTTAAGCTTCATATAGATTTTTGGAGAGCAGTATTAGCTAATTAATATCACTGCTTTTGATGTGGATTTTCACTAACTAGTAGTCCACATAACCTTTTGAAAAATATTTTTATTGCAAATATACCATACTTCAGCTCTACAATGGGCAAAACTGACTACCATGGGTTAGCTTTGGAAACTAGCAAATTATAAAACATTTCCATAAGGCAGCACATTCCAAATTCCAAATAAGGTAACTTACAGTCACATATGGAATGACCTGATAGCAAGGGAGAGCCTGTCTTGTCAAGCATTTTCTCATGCTTAGTATATTGTTCTCTCTCTCTCCGCCTACCACCCAAGATGTGGCTTGGGAAAGAGTTAGACAGCTCTCTAACACTGATGAAAGTGCAAGAAGCCAGCACACAGAAGTGATTGACAGTAAGAAAGAGGCCAACTTGCCAAGACATTGCCACTTCCCATCAAGCAAATATTTGGCCAAGCAATAATCATCAGCCCTTCTCCAGGAACACTAGTAGCCTCAGGTTCTTCACTTTCCTCCCCTTTTTTTTCTCTTTTACATAAAGTTCTTATCATACTGCAAGAACTTGCCTCATTCTTACAATCAGCATTACAGCTTCATGAGGAAAATAAATTGACGCTCCTAAACTTTAAAAGAAGGGCTGGGATTTAGCTCAGTTGGTAGAGCGCTGTACTGCAGTCTCTGAGGTCTTGAGTTCAATTCCCAGCACTGCAAAAATGGGAGAAGGACGTGGCAATCCACTCCCAAGGCAAACCCGAGACAGTCAGCCATTGAAAACCCTATGAGGGTCCCTATGAGTCAGATACCGACTCTACAGCACCTAACAACAACAACAACAAACTTTAAAAACATACACTGAATATTGTCTCCATCCATTTTAGATTGTACTTGAAGCATGTGCTCATATCCCTACTCTGTTCCCCTAGAGCTATGCTGTCCAGTATAGAATCCACTGGACATATGGGGTTACACATGTGGCTTGCGGCTGCCATATTGAATAGTGCAGATATAGAATATTTCCTTCTTTGTAGAAAGCCTTACTGAATGATGCTGCTATGGAATATGGATGTTTCATGGCTTTTGCAAGTTTAAGATCTGCACTGTCCCCAGATGATGCACTTTTAGAGAGAACTACTGTTCTGGACTGGTGTTCTAATAAAGACATCTTCATTTCACCACATGAAGTTCACATGTCCCAGTGTGTAGCACTAGAAAGTTATTGCCTTGCTCTTCTGGCCTAGTGGCTTATTACTTCAGAAAAGATCTAAAGCCACAGATTCAGACTTCTGTCTTACACAGTTCAACAGGCAAGGAGCAGCCAGAGAGCCAACCTTTGTTCTAATGCATGTGCTAGCAAGTAAATCAGGCAAGGATAATAGTCTAGTTATCGTATTCTTCATAAATGCAACAGGGATTCTGAGTACATAGCCAAGGTCACAATATAGCCCTGGGAATAAAGCTTCCCCAGTTTCCTGTATGGCATTTATGACACTTAGAAAAATAGCTCTTGACATTTTTAAGAACTTCAGCACATGGACCACCTGCCCAGGAAGAGAAGGCTGGTAACAGAAAACCATTTCCCCCAGAAGACAGGGCCACTCTCCCCTAGCCATCATCTCTGTCCAAGCACTTGACATGCTCTCCCTACATGCCCTGCTTTGTTATTGGGACACTCATTTCAACCTTCCAAAATGCATCTATTAAATTTGGTATCCCAATAAGCATTTAATTAAATGTAGATTGAGCTGCCTTCTACTTAACTCTTTCTTGAGCTTATTAAATTTTTAAAAAAATGTGAAGAAGATCAAAGTTCTTTCATTCCTTTAGATCCTTTGGGGAAACCACTGTTTATCTCTGTAAAGTTCAAGTCTACATAACTAAAAGTCAGCCAGATCTGACATCCAGCCCCTGAGTCCTGTGGAGGCCATTTCCCGCTCCTTGCTGAGTCTTCCTATTCCCATTCCCTGCCCAGACTACAGTTTGGAAGTTGCTGAATGAATTCACAAGTACTCCCATTTGCACTTTCACACACTGTTTAAAAGCAGAAGGATCGTATTTCACAGTGCTGGGAAGAAGTTGGCAACCACTTCAAAGCAATTTTGAAGCATCTATTACTTTATTAAGCAAGGGTAATAATGATCTACAAAGCACCAACTAGCTCATGTTTTCCCGTTCTTCTGCATTTCATTGCAAATACCACAGCCTTTATTTTCCTGCTTAAACATTGCCTTTAAAATTATAGATCAGACAGCAATCACAATAAAAGAGCTTAAACCACATAGCTAAAGGATTGCACAGCTACAAAAGCAACAGGGGGGTAGGAAAGTCTGCTGTAACATGATTTGTCTCTTGTCACTCTGCCTTTAGCTCTGTGTACTGTGTTTTCCTACCCCCTTTATTTCTGCCTTCTGCATATTTTTACAGATATTGTGAGACCCAATATTAGCCCATTACAAAAGGTTAGTCCCTATAGTAATTGGGGGTATGAAAGTATAGAAGTAGAGAAAATATATCCATGTGCCTAAGGCTGGTAGAAGGAACAGAGGAAAATTAGAAAGGATTCCATATTCACAATTATGAAGAGTGACAGAGGAGTAGCACTGGCTGCTTTTTAAAATAGTTACTTGTGCAAATGAGCAATGGTTTTCAAAAGTTACCTTGGAGGGTGATTAATGCAAAAGCAAAAGATTTTTAAACCCTAACTTTGGAGTTACACCAGCAGCCATACCACTGTTGTGTCTGATCCCATCAGATCTCGGAAGCTAAGCAGGGTCAGGCCTGGTTAGTCCTTAGACCACCTGCAAACACCAGGTGCTGTAGGCTTGGGAGATGGACCCAGCAACCCACTCCCAAAAAGCAATCGGCCATTGAAAACCCTACGAATAGCAGAGAAGCAGTAACAATACTCTTTTACCTGTTGTACATAGGGTTGCTATGAGTCAGACACTGACTTAACAGCACCTAACAAGTAATGTATTTGCATACATAGATATATGGATTTAGAGAGTGGGGGATTGGTATTAGGGAATTGGCTCACGTGCTTAAGTCTAGCAAGTCCAAAATCTTCAGGTTAGGCCGGCAGGCTGGAAACCCAGGAAACAGAGTCCAAAGACAGTCTGCTGGCACAGTTCCTTCTTTTAGGAGAAAGTCAGTCTTTTTCCTCCCAAGGCCTGTTCTTTTCTGTGGAATGGATTAGGCTGACCCACATCATGGAGGGCAAACTGCTTTACCCCAAACCTACTAATTTTTTTCCCAAGTCGATTGACTTAAATGCTAGTCTCATCATAAAAATATCTTCACACCCAGGTGTAAGTGGCGCATGTCTCTAATCCCAGTAATTAGTGAGGCTGAGACAGGAGGATCTCGAGTTTGAGGCCAGATGCAGCTTGTGTTACTTAGCAAGACCCTGTCTCAAAATAAAAAATAAAAGGATGGCTGGGGTACAGCTCACTGGTAGGGCACTTGCAAAGTATTTGCAAGGCCCTCAGTTCATCCCCAAGTACTACAAAAAAAAAGAAAGAAAAAGAAAAAGAAACAACCACCACAACAAAAACCTTTACAGACATATTCAGGATCATGTCTGGGTATTAACTGGGGGCCATGGCACACATCTGTGATCCCAGGGACTTGGGGGCAGGGGAGACTAAAGAAGGAGGATCTTGAGTCTGAGACTAGAAGAAGCCTATCCAACTTAGCAAGACCTCAACTCAAAAAGAATTATAAATCAGACAGCAATCACAATAAAAGAGCTTACAGCACATAGCTAAATGATTACACAGCTACAGGAGCAACAGGGGCGTAGAAAAGTCTGCAATAACATGATTTGTCTCTTGTCACTCTGCCTTTAGCACTATGTACTGTATTCTCCCACCTCTTTTTTTTCTTCCTTCTACATATTTTTATAGATATTGTGAGACCCAGTATTAGCCCATTACAAAAGGTTAGTCCCTATAGTGGTCCCATAGATATTTAACCTAGTGTTTCCAATTAGTTCAACACTTGCTAACCCAAGCAGAGATGGTATAAGTAGAAATATTCTGTTTTAAATTCAAGGAACATACAACCTAGTCTTGAAAATAAGTCTAACCCACATTAAACAACAACGACAAATTTCAGATTCATTAAATGTGAGTTTGGGAAAATGGATTGTCCTCCTCTGTTCCCTTTTTACCCTAATGCCTTATGAATTCTGAGACAATATAGCTAAGGGGCCCCATTATGCCTTATGGTCTGTAAGTCTTGTGGATGGTTAAGTGCCGAGGTGACAACTGAACTGCCATTCCTGAAACTTGACCTTGTCACTTTTAACAAGGCTGTGCTTACCAAGTGATCCCTTGCACTTGGGATGTATTTGTCAGCAGCTGGTGAAACTCTACCCTAGTGGATACCCACGCTTACCTCCCTCTCTGAGAGTCTATCCTGGGTCACACACATGAAGGTGAATGACTTTCAATGTCACAATAACCAAACCTATCTTTTTAGTATCCATGAGTGTTTTGTCCTGTCAAAATCTTCAAGTTCCTGTATTGGAAATAATTACATGGATTCTATTTATATGTAAAATAAAAATGTTTTAATGATTATTATCCCTCTACCCTTAGGGTCTCTGCAGCCATAGCCCTGTGGCATCTGAACTTGTCAGATCTCAGAAGCTAAGCAAGGTTGGGCCTGGTTAGTACTTGGATGGGAGACTGCCTGGGAACACCAGGTGCTGTAGGTTTGGGAGACGGACCCAGCAACCCACTCCCCAAAATCAATCTGCCATTGAAAACCCTATGAACAGCAGAGAAGCACTGACAATAGTGTTTCCTTTGTTGTATGCAGGGTCGCTATGTGTCGGATACCGACCTGATGGCACCTAACAACAACAACACCAACACCCTTAGGGTTAGCACCAACAGATCTGCCCTAGAAGTTCAACCAGCATACTCCTTGGAAGCACAGATGGCTAGACTGTGTTTTACATATTTTGGACATGTAGTCAGGAAGGACCAATCCCTGGAGAAGGACAGGAGAGTCCTGGGAGAGTGACGGGTCCTGGGAGAGTGACGGGTCCATGAAAAAAAGGAAAACCCTCAATTAGATGGATTGACACAGTGTCTGCAACAATGGGCTTAAACATAGATAAGATCATGTGTCTGGCATAGAATTGGGAAGTATTTAGTTCTGCTGTACATAGGGTTGCTATGAGTTGGACCTGACTCAGTGGCACATAACAACAACAACAACTTTTAAAAAACCATATACTAAAGAACTTAGAAATGATATATACCTAAGCAAAGTTTTGGCTGGGGTTTAGTTCAATTGGTAGAGTGCCACTCTGTACTCTTTTAGGCCCCAAATTCAATCTCCAGCACCACCAAAACAGGAGAAGGACCTGGCAACCCACTCTTGAACCAATCCCCAAACAATCAGCCATTGAGAACCCTATGAGTAACAGAGAAGCACCAACATAGTTCTGGTCATGGCGCAGTGTCGGAGAGTGTTTCATTCTGTTGTACATAGGGTCTCTACGAGTCAGACTCAACACAGTGGCACCTAACATCAACAACAAGAAGCAAAGTTTAGAGCTTGTCTATGAATATGGTCAGTCATCCGAGCATTTGAGGACTCAGGCCCAAGGCCAAAGTCTGTTTCAGGGAGTGTAGCTGCATGTGGCAAAGCAAAAGACACTAGAAGCAGAAGGGGTCACTGAGTGTCCCAGAATTCCCTGTTCGCCTGATGGAACCACTCACTGCCAATTTGCTTTGATTAATGCCAAAGTTAGATACCGCCTTTGACCACATCAATAAAGCTCATCCAATAATTAATAACTAGCAAAACTTCAATTGCATTTTACCAAAAATTGGAGCTAAAGAGCCGAATTTTTGCCTATTTATTTATTTATTTATTTTGCTTTTTTGTGGTACTGGGGGGTTGAACCCAGGGCCTTGCACATACTTTGCAAGAGCTCTACCACCGAGCTGCGCCCTCAGCACACACACACACCTTTTAAATTTTTTATCTTGAGACAGGATCTTGCTAAATTGCACAAGCTGTCTCTAGCCTCAAACTTGTAATCCTCCTGCCTCAGCCTCCGGGTCACTGAGATTACAGGTGTAAACCACTATGCCTGGCTCCTACATTGTTCTTAAGTCATAGAAACCATTTCTCACCATTAGTAATTAACCAAATCTCAAAGGTGAAATTCCTAAGTATTGTTTTTGTTTTGTTTGTTAGGTGCCATCTAGTCGGTATCTGACTCATAGTGACCCTCAGAGGGTTTTCAATGGCTGACTGTTTCGGGATTGCCTTGGGAGTGGATTGCCAGGCCCTTCTCCCATTTTTGCGGTGCTGGGAATTGAACTCAGGACCTTGGAGACAGCAGAGCAGTGCTCTACCAACTGAGCCAAATCCCAGCCCATTCCTAAGTATAGAAGCAGAGAAAATACCCCCATATGCAAAAGGCTGGTAGAAGGAACAGGGAAAAATGAGAAAGGATTCCATACTCACAATTATAAAGAGTGACAGAGGAGTAGCACTGGCTGCTTTTTAAAATAATTACTCATGCAAATGATCAATGGCTTTCAAAAGTTGGAAGGTGATTTATGCAAACGCAAAACATTTGTAAACCCTAACTTTGGAGTGATGCCTGCAGCCATACCACTGTTGTGTCCGATCCCATCAGATCTTAGAAGCTAAGCAGGGTTGGGCCTGGTTAGTCCTTGCATGGGAGACCGCCTGGGAACACCAGGTGCTGTAGGCCTGAGAGAAGGACTGGACAACCCACTCCTAAAAAACAATCAACCATTGAAAACCCTATGAATACCAGAGAAGCATTAACAATACTGTTTCATCTGCTGTATGTAGGGTTGCTATGAGTCAGACACTGACTCAACAGCATCTAACAACAACAACAAAGAAAGTTCCATATGAGTAACTGCAGAAGCCCTTGGCATTTCCATAGGTTTCCTAAGTCTGATATCCCCTTTCTGGACCCCTCAGAATGGATACATAGTCCCAGTGCTTACTTACACCTCAGTATTCATCACACTGTAACACAAGTGTTTCATGATAAATTTTCCCCAGGACACAGTGAGTTATTTGAAGCAGGGACTGTCTCATTTATCAGTATAAACGTCATAGTACCTAACATAACTCCTGGCCCACAGTGAGAAATCAATAAACGTTTGTAGAATATTGAATACATCTTCATTCAGGTAAGTGAGTCCTCTCATCTACATTCAAAACATGGCTTATACTAATTTGAGTTAAATGATGTTTATGTAGATATACTCCCTTTCTAATGTAAACACTTGGGAAAATTCTTTTGAAATAAAGAATTAAACACCTTATAAAAAGTCAAGCAATACTGGCCCCATTCCCCCTTTGGCTCCTCTCTCTGCATTGTGGGGAATTCTCCAAATATGGATTTGAAACTGGCTAGCACCTGTACTGCCTGCAGCCATAGCCCTGTGGCATCCAATCCCATCAGATGTTGGAAGCTAAGAAGGGTTGGACCTGGTTAGTCCTCGGATGGGAGACTGCCTGGGAACACCAGGTGCTATATGCTTGGGAGAAGGACCTGACAACTCACTCCCCAAAATTAATCCACCATTGAAAACCCTATGAACAGCAGAGAAGCACTGACAATAGTGTTTCCCCTGTTGTATGTAGGGTTGCTGTGAGTCTGATACCAACTCGATGGCACCTAACAACAACCTAACAACAGCACCTATGCTACTGTTCAATGAAGGAGGGACAGTAGTATGAAGTGGGGCAATGTGGGTTCCCAAAGGAACCTTCCAGAGAATGGAAGGGAGGCTGATTCCTACCACCACTGATCCACATGTCATGGAAGAGAAGTTCTCTCTCTCTTTTCACTCATCCTCAATTCTCCCCCTATGGCTATTTCACCCCAAACCAGAGCAACTGAGTGGTCTGTTAGCCACATTTTTCATGCAGAATGGCTGGAGAAAGGGTAACCCC
>VMDO01011212.1:50000-67961 GCA_007922755.1 Pedetes capensis
TTTTTCCTGCTGCGTGTTCATTTTTAGTATTGACAAGTACACATTTTTCTATGGATAGTGGCAAACTGCTTTGTTGTGATTGTTTCTTAACATAACAGCAACACATATTAATGTGTTTATTATAGGAAATACAGCCATGCAAAACAACAAACACAAAAATAGAAATTAACACCACCTATAATTTCAGAGGTACTAAACTTTAACATTCTGACATGTGTCTATACAGCTGTTATTTTTTACAACATATAGCTTTTTTTAAATTGGAGATCATATGAACACTGTTTTATAACATGCCTTTTAAATTTTAAGTAATGAGATCATCTGGCAATGTCAGTAAATACTCTTTTAAAACATGATTTGCTTTTTATATTTTGTTTAAGACAGAATGTTACTATGTTGCCCAGGCTGACAAACCCCATGATCCTCTTGCCTCTGCCTCTAGAGTGCTGGAATTACAGGTGTGTATCATCATGGAAAAAGAATATGATTTTTTAATGGCTGCATGGAATGCTATCACATGGATACTCTCTAATATAGCTATTGTCGTATACATATTACAACTCATGTTCCCCTGTACATAACTTTGTGATAACTATCCTAATGCATAAGACTTTAACAGATGGCTAGTTTTCTCTTCCAGATAACTTTCTAGAGGTGAACCTGGGTGGATGACTATGCGTATTTCTCAGGCATTTGAAAGTCGATGCCAATTTGCCCTCCAGAAAAGCCCACAGATTCTACTGCCAGAGCAGTCTATGATATTGCCTATTCTCCCCATACCTTTGCTAACAAGAAGTAACACTATGAAAGGAGATCAGTTGGGTTGGTGTCTACATAGAATTATGATACTTTTAATTATAATTTTTAAAATTACTGGTGAGAGTTTCCTGATATTTACTCATTCCTTGTGGTTTAACTTGCAATGTTAAACCCAAATGCAATTTTCCATCACACACATTCTTCTGCACGAAAGCAGACAGGGAACCTACTTATCTCTACTCCTTCCCTTCCCCTGAGGTTCCATTTTCCTCCTTGTCATTTTTCTACAAGCACCACAGTAAAATGGTTAATAAAAAGAAAAGACAGAAGTGCAAGGAGCACGTCAAAAAGTTCAGAAGAGGGAAAGTTGACCAACAAATGAAAAGTGCCATAGGGTTCAAATTCCGGGTCCTTGAAGGAAAGGACTCAACAAGAAGCAGGTGAAGTTCCTGCTCAGAGAAAGCACAGAGATGAGAGGCTCTGGCACCTCTGAAAATCTGTATTGGGAATAGTTTAACCCTCACACTTCCTCTTCCAGCCCGCCAGCTGCCCCTCAGCCCTGAGGAAGATGGACGGAGGGAGGTTATCTAGAGATCATCCAGGCTAGAGTACTTGTTGGCTGGTGTTCTGTCCAGTTGAGCATTTGTCAATCTCACAAGTGTCATGGGTTTGGACAAAACAAATGATGTAGTGATTGTATTGGGTTGAATTGTGCTCCCCACAGGCTCTCCATCACCTGGTACATGGGAATGAGAACTTGACCTGCTTTGGAATAAGAGTCTTTGCAATTATAAAGTAAGGAAGGAAAGGACCCCAAGATAAGATCATCCTGAATTATGATGGTCCCTAAATGCAAGGGGGAGAGCCCTTACCAAAGATAGAAGACAGACACCCCAAAGAGACAGCCATGCACAGACCAGAGGTTGGAGATCATGCTGCAGTAAACTGAGAATCACCAAGAATTACCAACAGCTACCCACAGCTATGGGAGAAGGGCCTGGCAATCCACTCCCAAGGCAATCCCGAAAAAACAGTCAGCCATTGAAAACCCTGTGAGGGTCGCTATGAGTCGGATACCCACTCAACGGCACCTAACAACAACAACAACCCACAGCTAGGATAGAGCCATGGAATGGATTCTCCCTCAGCTCTTCCAGTGAGAAACAGCCCTACCAACACCTTCATTTAGAACCATGTCCTCAGAAGTGTGTGAGAAAAAACTTTTGTTGTTTTTTGTTGTTGTCATTGGGTGCCATCAAGACAGATCTGACTTTTAGTGACCCCATGTACAACAAAACCAAACACTACCCAAAGCTGTGCTTTGCACATGATCTTTTTATGTTTGAGCCCATTGTTGCAGACACTGTGTTTCTTTTCATTTTGAGTCATGCCACATTAGCAAAAGTAGGTCCCAAGGGCTTTACTTTGACTCTATTTTGAGGAGGCAGCTCTTCCCCAGTCAGCGTTTGAATGCCTTCCAGCATGGGGGCCTCATTTTCCAGCACTACATCTGACAGTACTTCTCCACTATTCATAGGGTTTTCAATGGCAAATTGTTTTGGGAATGTGCTGCAGGGTCCTTCTCCCTATTCTGTCTTAGTCTGGAAGCTGAGCTGAAAATTGTCTACCATGGTGGCCCTGTTGGGATCTGAAATATCAGTTGGCATAGCTTTCAGCATCATAGCAACACGCAAGCCCCCACAACACACAGGAAAGGAACACATGGATTCGTACCTGTGAATAGATAGCAACGGACTACCGTGCATTCATTCAGTAGCCTCATTTCCTGTCCACTAAGGAAGTGACTGGGCTGGGATTTAGCTCAGTTGGTAGAGCGCTTTGCTGCAGTCTCTGAGGCCCCGAGTTCAATTCCCAGCACCGCAAAAATGGGAGAAGGGCCTGGCAATCCACTCCCAAGGCAATCCCAAAACACCCAGCCATTGAAAACCCTATGAGGGTCGCTATGAGTCGGATACCGACTCGAGGGCACCTAACACAACAATAATAAGGAAGTGACTGGGGCACTCCACAGGGCTGAGGGGCAGCTGGTGGGCTGGAAGAGGAAGAGGAAGTGCAAGGGTTGAACTATTCCTAATACAGATTTCCAGAGGCACCAGGGCCTCTCATCTCCGTGCTTTCTCTGAGCAGGAGCTTCACCTGCTTCTTCCTGAGCCCTTTTCTTCAAGGACCTGGATAATCAGGTGCTTAGAGAAGAAAGAATGATCAGCAGTGGTCAGTGAAATGCTCTGCCACAGCTGGAAACCGTCTTACTGCTCCATCAGAGCATTGGCTTGGAGGAAGTTGTCAGCACACGGCAGCCTTCCACAGGATCCACACGTCCCAAAGTTTATTTTATTATCATTATTATTATTTTATTTTATTTTATTATTTTTTGCGGTACTGGGGTTGAACCCAGGGCCTCGCGCTTGCATGCTCTGCAAGTGCTGGACCACTGAGCTGTACCCCCAGCCCAATTTTTAAATTTTTTTTGAGACAGGGTCTCGCTAAGTTACACAGACTGCCTCTGGTCTCGAACTTGCCATCCTCCCACCCCTGCCTCCCAAGCTGCTGGGATTACAGGCTTGCGCCACCACACCCAGCTACATCCCAAAGTTTATTAAGATATGCTCTTCCTTTACGCATCGTGGTACACACACTGCAAATTCACCTGTCATTGCAGTGCCACAGTCCTCCCTGGGAAGCCATCCCAGGTAAGTGGGGCAGGGGGGTGGGGCAATGTCTACACATGAAGCAGGCGAGGTGTTAAATTCTTCCCACTCATTTTCAACAGGGAAGCAACAAAGCAGAGTTAAAACTAAGCTTCGCTGCTGTGCCTCAGTTCCTGTTGTTTAGGTCAAGTTCACGCTGAGTTTAGAGCTTTGAGAAAATTGTTCGAGACATTCGATAAATAGTGCTTGGCCTCATTCCAGGTGCTTCGGATCTTCTGGCAACACTGGTTGGAAGAAGATAGTCTGGCCTGCGGGCACGGTGGTGCATACCTATAATCCCAGCAGCTTGGGAGGCGGAGGCAGGAGGATTGCAAGTTCGAGACCAGAGGCAGTCTGTGAAATTTAGTGAGACCCTGTCTCAAAAAGTAAAAAAAAAAATTTAAAAAATGGGCTGAAGTGCAGCTCAGTGGTCTAGCACTTGCAGAGCATGCATGCAGGCGCAAGGTCCTGGGTTCAACCCCAGTACCGCCAAAAAAAAAAAAAAAGATAGTCTGGCTTTAGGATTAGAGGACCCCACATTTAACACTTCACCTTTGGTCCTCCCTGTTCTCATCCACAAAACAAGATGGGTGGGTTAGATTGACCTTTGCAAATCAAAATCCAGTTACCAATTTTAACCATCTGCATTGTCAAGATACTTAAACATCATTGTTCAATGTATAACTTAGAAATAGTGTTGATTCTTTAAAACATAGATGCAATGAAAATTCTTATGTAGAGTAAGCATACTTTTTCATTCTAAGTAGAATGACTATTTTTTGAGCAACCAAAATAATACCAGCTGGTACTGTAACTATCCCATTTCTGATAGTCGTGTCTTATATTCAACCAAATGTTGAACCAGGTATCTTTATATCAAAGCCCCTCATTTGATCCTAAGCGTAAACACGTCTGCTATGTTGGATCCCTTCTTGAACTTTGATGAACCATATAAACTTTTATAAGCGATCACTTATACTTTGTCTTTAAGCACTTCCTGAAATAGACTTCCAAAGTCTTTAAGCTCAAGACACTCAGCAGAAAGTACTGATAGTTACCTGTTAAAGAAATTAATTTATGCAGTACCATAGGTGTCATTGGCGAGAAAGCACTTAGTGGTGAATATTCTCTACAATCCTCAGTCTGCTAAGAAAATGCACAAGCAGCCCGTCAAGCTGTGAGCTTCGTGTGATTCCCTTTGCAAGGGCTCCTGCTTCCCCTTTCATCTTCATAGAGGAAAGTGTTTAACTTGCCAGAAGGCAGAGCTGGAGGGTTGGTAAGACCCGCTGCACAAATGAGCTTTCCCCAGGAAGCTGGAAGATTAGAGCGATCCTGGGGGTCTACACAGGATGGACTTCCTTCCTGCTCCCTGAACACACCACTCTTCCTTCTGTATTGAAGCAGCGTCCTCCCTTTCTTCTGACTGCTCAAAATTCACTGCTAGGACTCACGCACTTCAATGTCTGCTGAAGAGATGTCCACCTTCTCTCTCAGGAACAGCCGCATGGCCAAGAGCTCTGAAAGAGTCCACCAGCCACCTGTTGTGAGACCGTGGGCAAGCGCTGGGCTGAGACCTCTTGAGATGGAGGCTTGAGCACCACCCCCCCCCTCCTTCCCTGACTCACCAATTGCTGTTTCTGGCATCACCCGAACCCAAGCCAGCAGGGAGGAGGAGGCAAGAAGGTCCGCCATGCTTAGCGCGGCTGTAAGATGATCATGCTCTCTGCGACTAAGACAGCTTTCAAGTTGACACTTTGTCTCGTGGGTCCTTTTGTGGGGTCTTTGAGATCTGTTCCTTGGATGCCCCAAATACAACTGTCAGAAGCTGAGCCTCATTTGCCAATTAGTGTCTGTCCTCAGGAGAACCCTCCACAGCTGGGATTCCCTAGATTGCTTCGATCTGTGTCAGGCCCCTGACCACTCTGCTCTCTAACTGCTGGGGGCACAAAGCTCTCTCTGAATGGTAGACTTAGCTCAAAAAGAAAGCCACCCACCAAACCCAGCCCTTGCAGAAGTGGGGCTTCCGGCAATGCTGTCTCCCAAATATCTCCCTAACAAGTCATCTTGGAACTTCCATGGTCTTTTATATCCTTCATCTAGGTGAGATGTACTTAGGTAAGATACCCAAGAGGTAGATACCCGGTTCTAGGATGTACTTTTGTAAATGTGCGTATAGATGACCTTCTCATGGATGTGTGTGGTATCTGATATTTATAGCATCTTCTTAAAGGTTGAAATGCAGTTCATAGACCATAAATTTCATCTGTCCAAAGCGTACAGTTCTATGGATTTTAGTACATTCACAATGTTGTACAACCATCACTGTCTAATCCCAGAACAATATCATCACCCCACAAGCAGCCCCACATCCATGAGCAGATACTTTGTGTTCTCTCCTCCCCCCTGACCCCTGGCAACCAATATTCTACTTTCTGTCTCTGTGGATTTCCCTACTCTGGACAGTTCATACAAATGCAACCATGCCATATGTGGTCGTTTGTTCTTCTTCTTTCAATTAGCATAATACTTCCAAGGTTCATCCAGTTCACAGCATGTATTAGCACTTCATTTCATTTTATAGATGGATAATACCATGGTATAGCTATGACACATTTAACTTATTCATCCATCAATTGATGAGCATTTGTTGTTGTTGTTAGGTGCCGTCGAGGCAGTATCTGACTCATACCAACCGTACATACAACAGGGGAAACATTGTTGTCAGCGCTTCTCTGCTGTTCATAGGGTTTTCAATGGCAGATTGATTTTTGGGAGTGGGTTGCTAGGTCCTTCTCCCAATGAGCATTTAGATTATTTTAATTTGAGGGTTATTAAAAATAATATATGCAGGTTTGTGTGGACATGTTTTCAATTCTCTTGTGTATATATCTAAGTGAATTTTTGTATATGGTGTATCATGATAACTCTGACAGGCTTTGTGAGAACTTCCAAGTTATTTTCAAATATCTACACAATTTACAAACCCAAGCACATAAAAGACATGATTTCTTTATACTCTTGCCAACACTTATTAATATCAGTCCTTTTTATTACAGCCAGCTTAGTGAATGTAAACTTGAATCTCATAAGATTAACTTACATAGCTCTCATGACTAATGACCTGCAGCTGTACCACTGTGGCATCCAATCCCATCAGATCTCAGAAGCTAAGCAGAGTAAGGCCTGGTTAGTACTTGGATGGGATATCACCTGGGAACACTAGGTGCTGTAGGCTTAGGAGAAGGACCTGGCAGCCCACTCCCAAAAAACAATCAGCCATTGAAAACCCTATAAATAGCAGAGAAGCACTGACAATACTGTTTCACCGGTTTTATGTAGGATCGCTATGAGTCACACACTGACTCAACGGCACCTAAGAACAATGACTAATGATGTTGAGGACTTCTTCGTATCATTATTTCATTTGTATATCTTCTTTGGAGAAACATCTATTCAAATCTTTTCATCTTTTTTATTGGGTAATATGTCTTTCTATTGTTGATTTGTAAGACCTCTTTATATATTTTGAATACTAGACTTACCAGACATAGGATTTATAATTTTTTTCTCATGTTCTATGAGCTACCTTTTCACTTCCTTGATAGTGTTCTTGGAAGCATAAGGGTTTTTAATTTTGATGATGTACAATTTATAATTTTTTCTTCTTTGCTTGTGCTTTAGGTGCCATATCTAAGACACCATTTCCTAACCTAAGATCACAGAGATTTACACTGACATTTCCTTTAAGAGTTTTATCACTTTATATCTGGGCCCAGTAGAGCATGTCTTAATCCCAGTGACTTCAGAGGCTGGGGCAGGAGGATCACAAGTTTGGGGCCAGAAGCAGTTGGTAACTTAGTGAGATCCTGTTTTAAAAAACAAATAAATAAAATAATGGGCTAGGGGTGTAGCCCAGTGCTAAAGCACTCGCAAAGTATGTGCAAGGCCCTGGATTCAACCCCCAAGTACAGGGGGGAAAAAAACACTAAAAAGAGTTTTATCATTTTAGCTGTTACAATAGGGGTTGTTGATCCATTTTGAGTTGTTTCCCCCCACCCAGTACTGGGTGATTGAACCCAGTGAGCTCCATCACTGAGCTGCACTCCCAGCCCCTCTTTTCCCTCTTTATTATTTTTCATTTGGAGACAGGGTCTTGCTAAATTGTATAGGATGCATCTGGCTTCAAACTCACAATC
This sequence comes from Pedetes capensis, assembly GCA_007922755.1. Taxonomy (NCBI): domain Eukaryota; kingdom Metazoa; phylum Chordata; class Mammalia; order Rodentia; family Pedetidae; genus Pedetes; species Pedetes capensis. The sequence continues at coordinate 57,664 of VMDO01011212.1, forward strand.
CTCCTGCTCAGCCTCCCAAGTCACTGGGATTACAGATATGCACCACAGCACCCTGCTCATTTTGAGTTAATTTTTATATGTGGCATGGGCATTTATTATAAATGGATGCTACATTAAGACTTCCTACGAATTATCCTCATATAAATAAAGCAGTTGTATTTTTGTAAATAAGAGTTGATAAATAAAAATCTATACCGCCAAAGAAAAATATTTTAAGTACTTTAAAAACTTATTTGTTTTTTAAGTTAAAATGTTCATTTGTATGCACATAATAAATCATCTTTATTAGAAGAGATCCTTATTATCCTTATTAGGCAATGAATGATTGACTTTATTTGACTTATTGTTTTTACTTAAAAATAATTTAAGCAAGGGCTGAGGTTTAGCTCAGTAGGTAGAGTGCCACTCTGTACTCTCTGAGGCCCTGAGTTCGAGCCCCAGCACCTCAAAAACAGGAGAAGGAACTAGCAGCCACTCTCAAAGCAATCCCAAAACGATCAGCCATTGAAAACCCTATGAATAGCAGAGAATCACTGACAGTAGTGCCAGGCATGACACAGTGTCAGAGAGAGTTTTGTTCTGCTTTACTTTGGGTCACTGAGTCAGACTCTACTCAAAGGCACTTAGCAGCAACAACAACAACAATTTAAGCAATATTTCTTTAAAAAGTCAAGTGACATAACTTTTAATGCATTTGAGTTATTCTAACATTCAATAATTTCTCTAAGGAAAGAAAAAATCGTTACTCTTATGGTTATAACCTTCATAAAGCACAAGTTAACAAAAATATTTTTGCTTAAAATTATTCTTGCTAAAGTTTAGTTCCTGACCAGAAAAGTAAAAACATAAACCATGCAGCATTCTGATCTTTTCTTAAGTGAAATCTTGGATAAAATGAAGTGTCAGAGCATAGAACTGTTGGTAGGCTGCCATCAGAGCTCATTGCCTTCAGAAATTCAGGAAAGCACAAGAGAGGAAATTTCTAACTCAGTGGGTGTGAGAGAAGAGAGGAAGGAAATAATATCAACAATGTAAAAAAAAATCCTATGACAGAGGCAGCTGAGAAACAATGGAGGACATGTGTTTGGAATTAGACTCCCTACTTCAGCAATTCAGTTTCATGGCTGACCAGTTGTGTAAACTTGAGCCAGTTAACTTTTGTATACCTCAGATTCTTCCTCTGTAAAGTGGGTTTCAGGACAGTGGCTGTCTCATAATGTTGGTGAGAAAATGAGTTAATGCAGGTAGAACACCTTGCTTACTTTGCTGATCGAGCCTGATTAATATTGTTGTTACATGCCATGCTGTGGAGTCAGACGCAACTCATATAGACCCTCAAAGAGTTTTCAATGGCTGATTGTTACAGGATTGCTTCAGGATTGGATTGCCACATCCTTCTCCCATTTTTGTGGTGCTGGGGATCGAACCCGGGGCCTTAGAAACTACAGAGCACCACTCTACCAACTGAACTAAACCCCAGCCCTCAATTACTATTAGCTTTATTATATATGAATATTATTCCAATACCCAGGATGTTTGCACGGGGCTTCCAAATTACTAAAAATTCTTATCTTCAGGAACTAAGTTTCTCTTTCCTGGAGTTACTATGTAACACATTATTGTTTAAATCTGAAATGGCCCAGAAAGGCTTGTGTACTAAAGGATTGGTTGCCAATTTATGGAGCTTTTTGGAAATGATTAATCTTGAGGGCTCCGACATTGTCAATAGATCATAATCTGATGGCATTATTGGGAGGCGGTGGAGACACAGGAAGTAGGGCCTAATTGGAGGAAGTGGCTCAATGAGGGCATGTCTTTGAGGGCCATATCTGTCCCCAGTCCCTCTCAGTCTTTCTGCTTCCCAGCTGCCAAGAGGTGAGCAGCTTTCCTCTGCTATGCCCTTCTACCATGTTTCAGCCTCATCCAAGGTCTTAGGCCCACAGCAATGGAGCCAGTTTACCTTGCACTGAAACCATGACCAAAATAAGTCCTTCCTCCTTTAAGTTATCTCAGGTACCTTGTCAAAGTGATGGAATACTGACTAATACAATACAGAACTTCAGAATAAGACCCCAAGCAAAACAAGTAACTATGGTTGTCATTCTAGGCTTTGGTCATAAATCCCAGGTGGCTGATTCTACACTGGGATGGAAAGAGCTTGGAAGAACCACCAAGTAGTTATCACACAATAAACACCAAGGAAGAACCACCCAAGTAAAAATGAGGGAGCCAAAATAGCCTAACATGGGTGCTATGAATGATAAATAAAGCTGTAGTGAGTCTGTAGGACAGTGAAGGCTGTCTAGTGTCTAGCCTAGCTCTGGCAACAGACAAGACCAACCTCATCTGACAAATGAGATTTTGGGTTTCTTCTGATGATCATTAAAGTCTATTCTAAATTTAAAAAAAAAAGTCCTCTGATTACTACTCCAAAGTGATTGTGGACATTCACTTATTTTCAACTTAATACAACACTGTAGTGGAAAGCAACATTTGAAGAATTATCACTTACAGTGATGGCATAAATAACCAAATTATCCCAGAATTTTTACCTTCTTTTTCAAGAGCTTTTTCTAAATAAGCAATATATTCATGCAATTTAAACAAGACAAACTGCAAAAAGTACATTGTAAAAAGCCTTCATTTGTCCACCCAATTCTAGTTCTTCCCCATATCCCCTAAACACACCTCTACCCCAGAAGTCATGATTTCACTTTTTTATGGTCCATCTGGGTATTATTTACAAATTTAATATGCAACATCATGCTTGTCTTATTCCTGATGTTAAAGAAAATGCATCTGAAGTTTATTTATTACTCATAATGTCCATGGTAAATTTTCAATATAAAACATTTTTCAATTTAAAGAAATTCCTTTCTAACCCTAGACGACAATTCTTTTCATGGTAAATGGTTGTTAACATATATCAAGAGTTTTCTTTGCAACTGTTGAGATAAACCCATGATTTTTCTCCTTTAGTCTACTAATATAACAAATTATATTTCTCAAGTTTGCAATGGTAAATCATCCTTGCATTTTTGGGGTAAAATCTCCTTGATCATATTGTATTGACTTTAAATACACTATTGGATTCAGATATACCCATGTGATTTAGGAACTTTGCGTTTACATTATATAACAAAATGGGTCTATCACTTTCTTGGGGGTGTGATTGAATTATTTTTATCTGGTTTTGAAATCATGATTACATTGGCCACAGAAAATGAGCTGGGCAGACTTTGCTCATTTTCTTTCCTTCTTTTTTCTTTTCTTTTATTTTTTTGCTACCTTGGTGAGATAATAAGTTAACCTTTTTAACATATTGATAAAACACACATGTAAAACCATCTGTGTCGGGGATTTCAAGGGAGAGTTGAATTTTTTCACTATTGTTTAAATTTCATTAATACTTCCTAATCTATTCAAGCTACTTATTTTGTCTTTCATCAACTTTAACATTTTATATTTTTCCAGAAATATATGCATTTCATTTGGATCTTCAAACTTGTTAGCAAGTAAATATATACTATACTCAATTCTTTATTAAAAATTTTCCTCTTACGTTCAAAGTTGCTCTCCTTGCCTTGTTTTCCCCTCTAAAACTTGTTTATTTATATCTTCTCTTTCTTTTTTCTTTAACTGTGTTGTGAGGGTATTTTAAAAATCTTATTAATAATTTGCAAGAATCCAGTTTTGCTTTTTTTAATCTTTACTCTTGTTTTTCATTAATGCTGTTTTCTTCTCTTTTGTTTCTTGGGATTTGTTCTGTTGGTCTTTCTAATAATGGGTTAATTAGCGTATTTTAAGCCTTGCTTGTTTTTAAATAAATGTATTTAAAGTAATAAAATTCCTTCAAAGTGCCACTTGTCTGTCACGTAATTTTAAAAGTCAACTTTCTTGACACATCATCTACATAAAATAAAATATAGCTCTGTACAACCAAACCACAACCAAGATACCAAACATTCTCCCAAAATATCCCCTCATGCTGCCTTTTGGTCAATCTTTCCTGACCCTTTACCAAAGCAGGCAGTGATCTTCTATTAGTTTTGTCTTTCTAGAAATTTATATAAATGGAATCATGTATACATATAGAATATTGGTTTGTGCCTGTTCTTTTTTACTTAGTGTAATGTGGTTACGATCCGTCCATGTTTCTGTGTGAAGCAATAGTACATCTCTCTTTAATCCTGAATACTATTCCATCATATGGATATACCACAAACAATACTCCAATGAGCGTTAGAGAGAGACAGTCTGTGAAGTAGCAAGAAGCTACAGTGGGGTACACCTCACATCCCCTCACTCATGTGGATTCCACATGTTGTTTGTGGTTAGGTGCCAGTCGAGTTGGTATCTGACTCATAGCGACCCTCATAGGATTTTCAATGGCTGACTGTTTCGGGATTGCCTCGGGAGTGGATTGCCACGTCCTTCTCCCATTTTTGCAGTGCTGGGAATCAAACTCAGGACCTCAGAGACTGCAGAGTGGCGGATTCCACATCGTGTTCACCATAAGGTAAATTCAGGTTTTGCTTTTTGGAACTTTCTGGAATTATTTTCTCATATTCCAATCCATGGTTGTCTGAATGCAAGGATGTGGAAGTTGGGGATAAGCAAAGGGCCTCCTGTGTATACCAACTGGATTTCCATTGCTAATTGTGTTATTTAGATCCTTTACCTTTAAAATTACTTTTTATTCACTTGATCTGCCAGGGACTAAGAGAATGCCTGAATCTCTTACTATAATGCATTTCACCCATATCTTATTGAAGTTTTTTCTTTATGCATGCTGACTGTGTTCTTAGGCATAGGTATACTCCAATCTACCACTTCCTGATTCTGAGTTGCAATCTTCATACTAAACTATAATATAGTTATCAACACAACCAGGAGATCAGAATTATTATAGTTCTATTTCCTCCCCATATCGCTTTGCTCTATTATTTCATTTTAGTTTATATTTGCCATTATTCTTTAAATATACTTTTAGTTCAATTATTTTGTTGTTGTTGTTGTTAGGTGCTGTCGAGTTGGTGTCCAACTCCTAGCCACCTTACGTACAACAAATGAAACACTATTGTTAATGCTTTTCTGCTATTCATAGGGTTTCAAAAGCTGATAGTTTGTTGTTGTCCTTGTTGCTGTTGTTGTTGTTGTTGTTGTTTGGTGGGAGGGGGACTGGGTTGCCAGGTCCTTCTCCCAAACCTACAGCACCTGGTATGCCTAGGTAGTCTCCCGTCCAAGAACTAACCACATCTGACCCTGCTTAGCTTCCAAGATATGACTGGATCAGACGCCACAGTGGTACAGCTGCAGGCTCAATTACCTTATCAGCTATGAACTATACAGTTTATCTCTGCACCAAATGATCAAAAAAGTAGCCTACTTAAACGTCCTCCACTGTGTTATACTCTGCTATCCCTTTGACATGGGAGAAGGGCCTGGCAATCCACTCCCAAGGTAATCCCGAAACAGTCAGCCATTGAAAACCCTATGAGGGTCGCTATGAGTCGGATACCGACTCGACGGCACCTAACAACAACAACAACATCCCTTTGACATCATCATGACTTACAACATTCACATTCGGTTCTGTAACGACATTGGTATTGATCTAAATGGACTCCGTCAGGACCACTGGTTTCTGCGATGCTTTCCCAGCCCTCTTCTGCAGGTCTCACCACTCAGCAGACAAGAGGCCTTGGTCACCATCTCGTGAAGACCACTGCATACAGCTCTGGTGCCATGAGAACTAACAGCAATGCAGCTGACTTGCAACCTTGGGCGGGTTTGCTTTTGAGCCATGGACAGGGGCTATACTCAAAGCACAGAGTACAAGAGCTGGCAGAGTCTGCGGTGCCCAGCTGCAGAGAGCCAGGATGCCCAGCATGGCAGCACCAGAGCTGCGCAAGAGCCCCTGCTTCTGAGAACACCTGAGGTGCTCCCAAAGACTCAAAAGAAATGGGCAGAAACGTTGCAGGGAGAGACAAGACCTACTTTACTCAGTAGCAATCACTGAAGCAATAAAATGGGGAATTTTGTCAAGGTGAACCACCCAGGTTAAAACAGGTTTTGGAACATTTAGACTGCAGCTGAAACTAAAATGTGACTCAGTGTGAAAGTATGTTTTTTTGGAGATAAACAATGAAGTTTGTTTGGACAGAATGTGGGACTATGTTGTTGTTGTTGTTAGGTGCTGTCGAGTCAGTGTCCGACTCACAGCGACCCTGCGTAAAACAGGTGAAACATTATTGTCAGTGCTTTTCTGCTGTCCATAGGGTTTTGAATGGCGGATTGATTTTTGGGAGCGGGTTGCCGGTCTGTCTCCCAAGCCTACAGCACCTGGTGTTCCCAGGCGGTCTCCCATCCAAGGACTAACCAGGCCTGACCCTGCTTAGCTTCCGAGATCTGAGGTGATCGGATGCCACAGGGCTACTGCTGCAGGCTGTGGGACTATAGGTGTGCGTAATAAAGCTCTTAATCTAATAGACACAGATATGCATGTTTATCTTTAAATAAGAACGGAAGGTAGAACTGGACAGAAGGAGAAACAACTTCTTTCTACAACTACCATTGTTTTCTCTGAGCAGAACTGAAGCTCGTCTTTCCTTCCTTTCCTTTCTCCTCTCTCTGTAATGAACACACGCTATGGAAGCATTCTGGCATTTTCCCTCAAGCTGCCTTGGGATTTCTTGTTCCACTTCCACCTGCCCCCTTGCCCCACGCCCTTTCCTCCGCCCTTGCCCAGAGGCCACGTCTTCCTCCTTGGAGTCCCGGTGATCCTCTATCTGCAGTCTCACGGAGCTTATCTCTCTCTGCCTTATAGCACAGTTGTTTATGTGACTGGACTCAAAGCATAGGGGAGAGAAAGCCTGCTGGCTGGGCAGACCTGTCTGTGGACAGAGCCCAGGCCGTCCTTCTCTAGGTGGGTGGCCGTGGGAAGACACCAACCCCTGGGTGCCTCCGCTTTTTGTTTCGGCAAAAGAATAAAATACTATGCTCTCTCTTGTAATTGTTTTGAGGATAGGAAATAATGAACCTAAAACACGGTGCTGGGTAAAATGCAGAAAGAAGCCAGCATCATGATCATTGGTGTCATTCTTGGAGATGTTATTTTTGTTATTTCTTTTGTCTCCCAAATATTAAAGTAGTTATCCATTCACCACGTGTTTACTGAAGACAAACTATGGGTCAGGCCCAGGGAAACCACAGGGAGACAAGGACGGAGTTTGGGTGGTAAAGGCAGAAAATAAACAAGCAAACACACGAAGACAGATAAGTTCAGATGAAGATAGAGCTGGGAGAAAATGAAAACAAGATACCAGCGCAGTGTGATAGGGGCTGGGAGATAAGGAAGGTCCCCCCTGGAAAGGAGAGAAGGATAAGAGGGAACCACCTGTGAAGCTCTGAAGCCACAGCACCCCATCCCTTCCAGGCCCCGCTGGCCTGAGAGAAAGCCTGGGTTCATTCCCAGTGGGCCAAGGATCCTCTGCGAAGGCATGGTTCACTGGCTGTGCACAGTCTTGTGCGTCTCTTGCAGAGATGTCACCCCACAGCCAACCCACAGGTTTTTGTAAGAGGTGGAGATGGAGGGAAGGAAGGAAGACGGGAGGGAAGAAAGAGAAGGAAGGAGAATGGGAAGGAGAGGGAAGGGGGTGAGAAAGGGAAACATGCCAGAGTGAAGCCAATGGCCTCCTGTGGTCAGGGACTCAAGTCCAGACTGGGGCCGGCAGTGGTGGGGAGGGAAATTTTCCATCCTCTTGTGAACATTTGGTGTCCCACTGATCTCTTTGCTCCGGTGGTCCCAGATGGTGGGAGTCGGCACGGGGGAGCCGGGAGGTCCTTCAGAATAAGTCGTCGCTGCCGCTGGCACGCGTCGCTGGCAGTTGTGTGTCTCAGGTCGCAGATAACAACTGTCAGATGGTCTCACTGTGAGGCAATCAGCTTCCCCAAAACGAGGAAACGGGCCAACTCCAGGGAAGCGGCGGTCTGCACAAAGCACAGGAGCCTGGAAAGAATTAAAGTGTATGGGCGACCAAACCAAGCATCTCGGGGAAGTACAAGGGGTTAAAACAGAACACATGATGGCCCCAGTGCCCTTGGACACACAAGCAGGAAACTCATCGCACGTCCTCAGTAAGGAGAGAAAGCCAGGAGGAGAGAAACAAGTCAGTGTTCCCATATGGGAATTAAAAATAATGCAGTGAAAGGTTAGCCCAGCCCAAAAATGGGTGGGAAGAGAAAAGAGGCAGAAGAAGCAGGTAGAAAGCAAGACAGGAGGCAGAGGCAGAGCGCAAGGCCTGCTCAGCCCAAGGTCGCTCAAGGGCTTCAGCCCCTTGGCTTCCGGAGGCCACGCCCTTCGTCCCACTAGGGTAGCAGAGCCTGGCTGGGCAGGGTCGCTCTGAGCAGCTTCTGTTTTTGTCTCAAAAGACCATAGTGGAAGGAACCTAAACCATAAATGAACAAGAAAAAACAGCCTACCCTTAACTATTTTTCTCTTAATTTTTTTTTTTTTTTTGTCTTAAATATGAAAAGAATTGAACTTAAGCCTGGCCAGCCCCAGTCGCCAAAAGGCACAGCAGATATTTGCCCAGGGACTTCTTCACCTCTTCAAAAGAATGCGCGGGCTTCGGAACAAAACAGCAGCCTCTGGATGAGCAAGAGGTGTGAGACTGGAGGACCACATATGTATCCAACTTAAAGGTTAACCATCCTGGATTGGCTGGGAGTTTTTAGTCACAGCTCCCGGCTTGAGGAAGTGATGGAGTCGCTGGAATGAAGCGGGGGATGAGCTGGCTTGTTTGTTATTGCTACCATCCAGTTTCCCCATGGGGGCCCGTTTGGGGCTCAGAAAGCTTCGCAGGCACATTTCTAAGAAGCAGGGCCATCATCTCAAGATCCCATCTGTGGCTTCATCTAAACCTTCCTTGGGCATAGGGCTTTCTTCTACCACAAAGATAGGCTGAGCACCTCAAGCAAGGCATCATTGGGCCATCTAAGGCCTTTTAAACTTCACGCTTTGCAAAGCACCAGCACCTGTTGTTAGGTGCCATCAAGTCATCTCCGACTCATAGCAACCCTCATGGGGTTTTCAATGGCCGACTGTTTCAGGATTGCCTTGGGAGTGGGTTGCCATGTCCTTCTCCCATTTTTGTGGTGCTGGGAATTGAACTTGGGACCTCAAAGACTGCAGAGCAGCACTCTACCAACTGAGCTAAATCCCAGCCTGTAACTGTAGCCCTGTGGCATCCGATCCCATCAGATTTCAGAAGCTAAGCAGGGTTGGGCCTGGTTAGTAGTTGGATGGGAGACCGTCTGGGAACACCAGGTGCTGTAAGCTTGGGAGACGGAACCGGCAACCCACTCCCAAAAATCAATCTGCCATTGAAAACTCTATGAACAGCAGAGAAGCACTGACAATAGTGTTTCGCCTGTTGTACATAGGGTTGCTATGAGTTGGATACCGACTCCACAGCACCTAACAACAACAACAACAAACTTCACAGTTACAAAAAGTAGAGCAAACTGTTTGTCATAAAGGAAAAGATATTTAGAATTAAATGATGACACTATGTCTACAATGTACTGGTGCCTGCGAGGGACAAAGCACTATTCCAAATGCTTTGCATATGGCGGGAGTACCCAATAGTTATTGAACTCAGCACAGTAAATACCATTGTCCCCACATATAGGTGGTAATACCACAGCTCTGAGAACTTAATAATTTTACCATGGTCTCAACTAGTCAATGGAACTTCCAGGTTGTCCTCAGGCAGTCTAACTCCAACACCAAAGCCCTTTTTTAGAATAAAAACTCGTCCCTCTATGACCAATCAAAAAAAAAAAAAAAAGAAGAAAAGAAAGAAATTATATGGCAGATTCCAATTTCATGGTGAGCTTTGGTGAAAATCTTTGATAGTTGATTGTGTTTAGATTGAGATCTTAACTACTTTACAGAGCGCACACCCTGTGGACAGTCTTCTTACCTGAGATACAGTTTCGTAGTTTCTTCTAGAAGGTATTTTGAATTTATAATCGCCAAAGCGCCATAGGCCTGCAGCTGTAGCCCTGTGGCATCCGATCACCTCAGATCTCAGAAGCTAAGCAGGGTCGGGCCTGGTTAGTACCTGGATGGGAGACCGCCTGGAAACACCAGAAGCTGTAGGCTTGGGAGAAGGACCTGGCAACCCCCTCCCAAAAATCAATCTGCCATTGAAAACCCTATGAACAGCAGAGAAGCACTGACAATAGTGTTTCCCCTGTTGTACAGAGGGTCGCTATGAGTCGGATACCGA
>VMDO01011213.1:0-67976 GCA_007922755.1 Pedetes capensis
ATAGATACTTATTATTAATATATAATTCTAGCCAATATAATTTATGTTTTGGAAATTTAGAGATTGCTTTTATCTCTACGTTCCAGTTTATGACCAATTAAGAGAAAATTTTCTTTGTTAGGATATGAACTTAAAAAATCATCATTTTTCCTTACTGATTGCATTGTACAGTTCTCCATGTCTTCATATTTTCACTAAATCTTTTATAGAGAACAATTATATTATTAGTTCTTACATCGAAATACTTTTTTCACAAATCCACATTTTCTCTTAACAGTTTTTACATCTACATTTTCAAATATATTATTTGATTTATGAAGACCAAATACATATTATACTTTCATTATACATTTAACCTTCATTAAGTTGTTGTATTAGCGGCTTTTATTTAAAATTTAATGTTAATGTTGTATTTTATTTCATATATGCTTCTCTATATATTTGTACATTCTTTTTGTTAGAGTATATATTTCTTTGATACATTTTATTTTCTCTCTCTCTCTCTCTCTCTCTCTCTCTCTCTTTCTTTCTTTCTTTCGTGGTACTGGGGGTTGAACCAAGGGCCTTGTGCTTGCATACTTTGCAAGTGCTGGAGCATGAGCTGCACCCTCAGCCCATTTTTTTTACTTTTTTTGAGACAGGGTCTCGCCAAATTACGCAGACTGCCTTTAGTCTCAAACTTGCCATCCTCCTGCCTCCACCTCCCCAGCTGCTGGAATTACAGGCATGGGACATTGCACCCGGCCATTTTTTTTTCTTCTTTTCCCCCGTTTCTTCCTTCCTTCTTTCCTTCCTTCCTTCCTCCCCTCCCCCCCCCCCCCCCCCCCCCCCCCCCCCCCCAGTACTCGGGAGCTGAACCCAGGGCCAAGGGCAAGCTAGGTAAGTGCTCTCCTGCTGAGCTGCATCCACAGTAGCTTTTTATTTTATTTTAAATTTTGAGACAGTGTGTTTTTAAATTTCCATGTATTTGTAATATTCTTATACTTTTCCTTGCTATTGATTTCTATTTACTTTAACAAAAAAATGCACACACGTGCACGCTCACGCACGCACACACACCCAGTTGTTGTTAGGTGCCATAGAGTTGGTTTGATTCATACCAACCTTATGTACAAGAGAATGAAACACTATCCAACACTGCAATGCCAGGCACTATTGTCAATGCTTCTCTGATGTTCAAAGGGTTTTCCATGGCTGACAGATTTGGGAGTGAGCTGCAGGGTCCTTCCCCCAAGCCTATATCACCCGGTATTCCCAGGTGGTCTCTCATCCAATTACTACCAGGCCTGACCCTGCTTAGCTTCCAAGATCTGATGGGACAGGACACCAGGGTGAAATGAATGTAGAAAGAAAGTCGTTATTGGATTCACAGCGACCCTCATAGCGTTTTCATTGGCTGATTGTTTGGGGATTGTTTCACGAGTGGATTGCCACATTCTTCTCCAGGCATATGTTCTACCAATGAGCTGCAACCCTAGGCTGTTTTTTTAAAATTTTTATTTTGAGAGAGGATCTCAGCTAAATTATGCCTTCTCCTTATTATTAGGAAATTTAAATCATTTTTTTATTGTAATCAAAATTTATTTCATATCTCCTAGAGATAGCAATTATTTCCAAGTCTTTGAAAAATTTAAAAAGATATTCAGATGGTATGCCACAGTGATTTGAATGCATAGTTTCTGGGTCTTTCTGCCTTAACTTAAAATTCTGGCTTTACCATTTCCTGGCCATGTGAAGGTAAGCAATCAGTTAATTTATTTGTGTTCATGGGGAATGATAATACTTTGAGACTTCTTATGAGGATTATATGAGATTGTATATAAAGTGCCTAGGAAATAGACATATAAGTAAATATAGCTAATGGTTTTGTGTCCCTTTACTTTTTCTTAATAACTATTTTGTTTCTTCATATTTTCTGTAATGTGAAGATCCTTTCATTTACTTAGTGATTTAAAAAAGTAACTAGCATTTATGTTTAACTTCTTTAAAAATACAAACCTATTACTGAGCAATCAGATTCTGAAGTCTGCCATGTTAAATAAAGTTTGAAGAAACAAATGGGGAGAAGGAAAAGTGGATTTATTTGCAGTTTGGCTAAACCAGGAAGAGAGAGAAACAGTTTAAAAAATTCTCTTCAGTTTTTCTATGGTAGTCTCCCTCATTTATAGCAAAGATGAAACCAAAAGCTAAAAGAAAAGTCTAGAAAAAAATCAGTAAATTTGTAAATTATATCTATTTATTGTTATTTTGGCCTGGGAGGGAATTACCTCCCTAAAGCTGATACTTTAGCCTCTTCATTCTGGGATTCTTTACTGAATTTTCATTCCCGCAATGTCTGTGTCCATTTCTGCATGAGATATGTTATAAATAATTTTTATATAATGACAAATCTATTACTGTATAAGCATTGTTGTCATTATTTGTTGCTAGATGCCATCAAGTTGGGTCAAATTCACAGTGACCCTATGAACAGTAGAATGAAACACTCCCCTGCAATATGCTATGCATACAATCATTTTATGTTTATGCCCATTTTTGCAGCCACTGGGTCAATCCCTCTAGTTGAGGATCTTCCTTGTTTTCATTGACACACCATTCTCTCAAGCATTATGTTCTTCCCCAGGGATTGGTCCATCCTGAGAATATGTCCAAAATATGTAAGATACAGTCTAGCCATCATTGCTTCCAAGGAGCACTCTGGCTGCACTTCTAGGACAGAACTGTTGGTTCTTTTGGCAATCTATGGTATATTCAATAGTTATCTCCAGCCCTATAGTTCAAAAACATCATCAATTCTTCTCTTCTTTGCCTTATTCATTGTCCAGCTTTCACAAGCTTATGATGTGACTGGAATTATCATGACATGAGTCAGACTCACTCTCATCTTCAAAGTGACATCTTTGCTTTTCAACACTTTAGAGAAGTCTTTTGCGGCAGCTTTTCCCAATGCAATGCATCTTTTGACTTCTTGACTGCTGCTTCAGTGGGTGTTGGTTGTTGAACCAAGTAAAGCAAAACCTTGGACAAGTTCAATCTTTTCTCTATTTTTCATGAAATTGCAAACTGACCCAGTTGTAAGGACTTTTTCCTTCTTTGTGTTGAGGTGCAATCCATACTGAAGACTGAATTGTTTCATATTCCTCAGTAAATGTTTCAAATCCCCTTCACTTTTAGTAAGCAAAGCTGTGTCCTCTACATAATGCAGGTTGTTAATCTACTTCCTATCCTGATGTCACATTTCACTTCATGAAGTTCAGTTTATAGGATTATTTTCTCAGCATAGCGATTGAAGAGTATTTTGAAAGGACACAGACATGACACACATTTTCCTTGACTTTAAACAAAGCAGTGTTTCCTTGTTCTGTTTGAACTAGTGCCTCCTGATCCATCTATAGATTCCTCATGAGTACAAGTAAGTGCTCTGGTATTCCCATTCTCTGCAATGTTATCCATGATTTGTTGTGATCCATAAAGTAAAATGCCTTTGCATATTCAAAAAAACATGGATAGACATCATTCTAGTAATCTCTGCTTTTGGTTAATATCCACCTGTCATCATCAATGATGTCCCTGCTTCCACATTCTCTTCTGAATTCAGCTTGATTTTCCAGCAATTCCCTGTCAATATCCTGCTGCAGTTGGTGTTGAATGATTGTTAGCAAAATTTTCCTTGCCTGTGACATTAATGATATTGTCTGATAATTTCCACATTTAGTTATATCCCCTTTCTTTGGTACAGGCACAAATATAGATCTCTTCCAGTCACTTGGCCAGGAAGCTGTTTTCCAAATCTCTTAGCATAAATATGTGAGCACCTTCAGTGCTGCATCTGTTTGTTGAAACATTTCAATTGGTATTCCATCAATTCCTAGGGTCTTGTATTCCACCAGTGCCTTCAAAATAGCATCCACTTCTTCCTCAGGACCATAGGTTCCTGACCATATGCAACCTCTTGAAATGGTTGAGCAGCTACCAATTCTTTTTGATATAATCTCTGTGTATTCTTTCCATCTTCTTTTGATGTCTCATGTTATTTAATATTTTCCCTCTAGAATACTCTATTATTGCCCCTTGAAGCTTGAATTTTGTCATTAATTATTTAAACTTAAGAATAGAATAGAATAGTGTGTTCTTCCCTTTTGGTTTTATAACTCCAGGTCTTGGTGCATGCCATTATATTATTTAATTTTTTTTCTTCTTAAGCTGCCCTTTTCAAATCTTCTGTTTAGTTCTTTCACGTTGCCATATCTTTCTTTTACTTTAGTTTCTTGATATTCGAGGGCAAATTCCAGAGTCTCTTTTCACATGTAATTTAGTCTTTTTTTCTTGTCTTTTAAATATCCTTTTGTTTTCCTCATGAATGATGTCTTTGATGTCATGCCACAACTTCTCTGGTCTTCAATCTTTATTGCCTAATGTATGAAACCTGTTCTTGAGATGATCTCTGAGCTCAGGTGGAATATGAGCCTATGCATGTGTAAATTTTGTTTATTGTCTTATATTATCATGCAAAGATCTGCAAACAGATTTTCATGTAACAAAACACATTATTATATTGATAATTACTTCTCCTATACAAATCCTCATTACTTTTGCTCATTTTTTTGTTATAGAATTTCCCAGAGAATATTTTATTTAATTTTACCTCAGAGATTATTGTTGTTGTTGTTAGGTGCCATTGAGTCGGTACCGACTCATAGTGACCCTCTGTACAACAGGGGAAACACTATTGTCAGTGCTTCTCTGCTGTTCATAGGGTTTTCAATGGCAGATTGATTTTTGGGAGGGGATTGCCAGGTCCTTCTCCCAAGCCTACAGCTTCTGGTGTTCCCAGGCGGTCTCCCATCCAGGTACTAACCAGGCCCAACCCTGCTTAGTTTCTGAGATCTGACGGGATCGGATGCCACAGGGCTATGGCTGCAGGCATCAGAGATATATACTTCTAGTAATGGTGTACTCTGATAAGAAAACTTATCTGGCTCAACACAATAGGGAAATTGTAATAAATATAGAAATAGCATATGCCAAGACTGATATTGATACAGATGTATCTGCATGAAGGTATAGAAACATACCCAGGAAATGAAAAAAATACTGAATCAAGATATAGAGAAAGATTGAGACCAAGGAACATGATCACAGTATTTCATATGGTCTGTATATACCATGAAGGCATTTGTCCCTTTTGAAGAGTACTGATAATCTGAAAAGTTTTGACTACCCCATATTGCTAAGCATGACATGTTGAAATCAAATGATTACCAAATGATATGCTCATGAGAATTCATTTTCTGGGTTTCAGGCAAAGAGGCTGCACATTCAGAATAAAGGTGAACCGGAAGTAGGAAAGACTTAAAGGAGACTGTTAACAGAGTCTGTTGCCCAGGTTTAGATTATCTTGATGATCAGAATTGGATTGTAATTCTTCCAGAATGATTTTTTCCCCAGGAATCTAGTGGATACAAAACAAATTCTCTGTAGAGGAGAGTAATAGTATCCTGGGGCTGAAATTTTTCTACAATTTTTATATGTGATATTCACCACTCAAGCAAAATTTACCAGGATGCATCAAGATACAACACAGTGTGCCAGATGAGGTGGTGCATGTTTGTAATCCCAGCACTTGGGAGGCATAGGCAGGAGCATATCAGGTTCTAGGACAGCCTGGGCTATGTAGTGAGTTCAAGGACAGCCAGTGATACACAAAGTGACTGACTCAAAAAAAAAAAAAAAAAAAAAAAAAAAAAAAAAAAAAAAAAAAAAAAAAAAAAAAAAAAAAAAAAAAAAAAAAAAAAAAAAAAAAAAAAAAAAAAAAAAAAAAAAAAAAAAAAAAAAAAAAAAAAAAAAAAAAAAAAAAACCCATGTTATCCAATGTGATTTTAAGCCATAATAAACAGTAAATAATTGAAACAGAACCACAGGAGATTCAGATAATGGGGTGGATAGAAAATGACATGGATATTTAATATGCACAATGAAATCTATGTAACTGAGATTTTTAGCAGATAGTTGGCAACTTTAAGAATCAAATAGTAATTCTAAAACTGAAATTAATATGATATCAATATTAACATGATATCATTAATGTACATCCTTGATCCTCACTCCAGTAAATGCTCTTCCAGATTAGAAGTATTCTAGGATTATCATAAGTAACATTTATATTTTCATGTACATAATATTTTGTGAGTTAACACCAAGATTTTTATTATTATTTTAAAATATGTAGTAATTTCATTTGCAATGTATCTTCCATAAAATTTTAACATCATCATGTATGTGTTTGTGTGTATATATACCCACAACTGTTTTCATACTTTGTTGTGTTACTGGTTCAACTCATAGTGACCCTATGTATAACAGAACAAAACACACCTTGATTCTGTGCTGGGACACATGATCTTATTTTTGTTTAAACCCATTGTTACAGGCACTGTATCAATATATCTAGCTGAAGGTTTTCCTTTTTTTGTTGACCTGCCACTCTCCCAAACATGATGTCCTTCTCCAGGGAATGGTCTCTCCTCACTACATGTCCAAAATATATAAGATGCAGTCGATTCATCTTTGCTTCCAAGGAACACTCTGGTTGCAGTTCTTCCAGGACAGATCTGTTGGTTCTTTTGGCAGTCCATGGTATATTCAATATTTGTCTTCAGCACCATAATTGAAAAGCATCAATCCTTCTGTCTCCCTTATTCAATGTCCATTTTTCACAACATAGTATACATATATTTCACTATTTTTTCTCAGTCTTTCATTGTGTCAGTAAGCTTCTACTTATAATTAGACTTCTATTCTGGTTTGATATTTCATGATAATTTGAATAAAATTTTAGAAAAATATGGCCTTGGTTTCTTCTGCATCTTGGAATTGAATATCACCACTTGAATATTTTTTGACTAATTTTCTCATCTTTCAGTGATTTTCTCCTCTTTGTAACAGACACTCATGCCATATACTGAAGTTTCAGTGATTAACAAGGAACCATCCCTTCCATAAGGAGTTTATATGCTAATGAGGTGTTAAGTAAATGGATAATTGAAAGGGTAGAGTAAGTTCTATGTTAAAAATAAACTCAAAATGGGAACTTACTGAATGATCTTTCATCCATGCTAGAATGAATTTATATCTTTTTGTAGAAGTTACACTTATCCTAAACCTGAATGAAGAGTATTTGAGGATTAGGGAAGAAAAGTAACTTCAGTGATAATTATTGAAAACTGTAAAAGTCTTCATATATAAAAGAATTGAGGACAAGTGTTTGTTGTTGTTAGGCACTGTTGAGTGGAGTCCGACTCATAATGACCTTATTTACAACAGAACAAAACACTCTGACACTGTGCCATGCCTAGCACTATTGTTAGGGCTTCTCTCTTATTCATAGGGTTTTTAATGGTGGATTGTTTTGGGGGTGTGTTGCCAGATCCTTCTCCCTAGTTGGCACCACGTGGTATTCCAAGGCAGTCTCCCATCCAAGAACTAACCAGGCTGACCCTGTTTAGTTTCTGAGATCAGGTGGGATCAGATGCTAGGGTGCTATGACTGCAGACATGAGGACAAATTGATAAGTGAAATATTTTGTTCAAGAGAAGCAAATCTGAATGTGATCATGAATGGATGGACTGGACCCATTTTAAAGAACCTATATTGCTAGTTGTTGGTTTTAGGTGCCTTCAAGTCGGGTCCAACTCATAGCGACCCTCATAAGGTTTTCAATGGCTGATTATTTTGGGATTGCCTCAGGAGTGGATTGCTATGGGAGTGGATTGCCACGTCTTTCTCCCATTTTTGCAGTGCTGGGAATTGAACCAGGGACCTCAGAGCGGCATTCTACCAACTGAGCTAAATCCCATATTAGTAGTATAGTGGAAATATTCAAGATTTTAAATATAGCAAGTCCTGTAAATACTTATTTTCCCCTAAATTTGGTCTAGTCTAGAATATAAGAGATCATTTGTAGCAGTTGTCTAGAGAAATTGCTATGGGACTCAAAGATATTATTGATAGGGTTTAAGAGAAATATATATTTTTAGGGCCTGCAGAAATAGCCCTGTGGCATCAGATCCCATCAGATCTTGGAAGCTAAGCAGGGTCAGGCCTGGTTAGTACCTGGATGGGAGACCACCTGGGAACAGCAGGTGCTGCAGGCTTGGGAGAAGGACCTGGCAACCCCCTCCCCAAAATCAATCTGCCATTGAAAACCCTATGAACAGCAGAGAAGCACTGACAACAGTGGAAGTGCTTCAACAGAAGGAAGTGCAAAAATACTCATTGGGTATAGCAATGAGCAATCATCATTAGCTGAATGTCCTTTTGTTATTCAAGAGAGGAATCTATGAGTCACAATTAACATCACATTCATCCCCCACTTCATCTAATCCTGTTAACTTTCAAATATTTTGAGGTTGTTCCTTTCTTCCCCATTGTTAATACCAATATACTACCAATATACTACTTCTGGTACTTGTCATTGTTAAGTGCTGAGCAGTGCTCTAACAACTGAGCTAAACCCCAGCCCCTCTGGTATTTAGTAGCTTCTTAACTATTTTCCTCATGCTTATTTATATATCCTGCTAAGATATATCTAGTATCTGGGATTTAGCTCAGTTTGTAGAGCACTGCTCTGCAGTCTCTGCGGTCCTGAATTTGATTCCCAGCACCAAAAAATGGGAGAAGGATGTGGCAACTCACTCCCAAGGCAATCCCCATACAATCTGCCATTGAAAACCCTATGAGGGTCACTATGAGTCGGTCACGACTCAATGGCACCTAACAACAACAAGAAGATATATCTATGCTTCATTCAAAAGAATCTTTTCAAATCAAAATACACATCTAGTTCACTTACCACTCCCAGGGTGATCCACTTTAATAATCTGGTTGCATTTCCTTTTAGTAGTTTTTAATTTTTTTAATATATGCATAGTTATGACTAATTTCAATATTATAAATAGTAGATATAACCTTCTAAAGATATTTGCATCCTGCATTTAAAAATTATTCTTAATTTTACCTGACAAATTATAATTTCATGTATTTATCAAGTATAATGTGATTATATCAAGCTAACTTAATATACCCATCACCTCCGATAATTATCAACAACATATGCATGAGATATATTGTGTAGCAATTTTGAAATATATAATACATTATTATTAATTCTACTCACCAGATTGGGCAATAGGTTGATTTTTTCTCTGTAACTGAATCTTTGGACCCTTTGACTAACATTGACCCTTTCCCTACACCTGTCCCTAGTAACCTTGATTCTACTCTCTATTTCTATTACTTCAAACTTTGTGAAGTCCACATATAAATTAAATCACTCAGTATTTGTGTTCTGGCCCTGTTTATGTCCTTAATATGATATCCACTTAAAAATCATATAACTATGTTATTATATATTCTCCAAAATTGAGGAATTTAGGAACCCCATCATATTGTAGCATATGTGCATATACTTATTTAATTGTTACACTACTATGAAATCGTAAAATTGTTTCCAATTTATCCTTATTTATAAGTATGATTATATATGCATGCTCTTTGACCTTATCTGATAATATATTTGGGATTCACAGAAGCTATATAACACAATGATTTCTTTGGTATTGAACCATATACATTAAATAAATTTTACATAGGATACAAATATACTTCTGATTCTTGAGAAATATTGCCAAATTCTTCCTTGAAAATTTGTACTAATTTATATTCTCATCAATAATACATAGGTCCCTTCTGTACTCTTGATTTTCTCTCCTTCATTTTAACATTTTGCCCACCATAGTTGTTGTCTTCAGCCTTTCTTTAATACTTATTTTAAAAGAGCTGATTTTTTTGAGTTTCTCAACTCTAAAAATAAGTTTTATAAAATCCATAGACATTTTGGCATCAAGATACAAAGTTATTTTCTTTTATTCATTGTCACATTACCTGTCTAAGAGAACTTACATTCACATCTCCACTTTCCATTATTCAATTCAATTTACTATCTACTTCAACATACTATTGAAACAGTCCTTGTAAAGATCACCACTGACCTCCTAATTGCCAAAACAATGGCCTATTTTCCACCTTCATTCTATTTAACCTCCTCTTTCTCTCTTCCTTTCAAAAGTTTTCTCTTAGTTTTCTTTAGTGATGCCATTGCGTCTCATCCACTCATTTCTGCAGAGTCCATACTCAAAATGCCAGTGTTCCTTTAACCTTTACCTGACAGGTCCCCCATATTTAAAACTCAACGCGATCCAAGAGTGACTGTTTTATAAGCTGCTCTGACATTTATTCCTCACCTATAAACCTGCTGCTTCTTTTGTATTTCTCTGTAATCAATGGTAAAATCTGTCAGCCTCTGCCTGGATTCCTTGGCCCTTACCAGTCCCACTTATTAGAACTGAATCGCCTGATTCATCACAGTTTCTGCCACATGCCTCCTGGTAAGCTAATATTAATCGAGGCAAGGGAACTATTAACAACCTTAGGAATACATTTATGAAGATCAAAATAGAGTCACTTTCTCAAAGCAGGGATCCAGAGTCATGGTCATCCTTTCCCTTATGTTTCTCTCTTTAGCCATCTTTATTGATTATGCCTATATAAGTGGATATCAATTTTTGCAGATAATATAGATTTTTCAGTGTTCTCTTCCAAAAATTCTACTCTATTCCACCATTCTCACTGTATCTATAGACACTCTACATCATAAATTCTTCCACATTGCATTTGCTTTAAAACTTTATACAGTTGTCTACTGCTTATTGTCAATGTGTCATTAAGGAGTTTAACAATTTGATAGAGTCATATAGCCACCCAGTGTTGGCACTCACCCAGACAACTCCTCTAGGAGGATAGTATGCAGTAGTTCTTTTTACATATTGTTGATATGGGTGTTTGTAATCTTTTAGCAGGCATTTCTGGAGACAATATTATCAAAATTCTGTTTGCTTGACAATGTTTCTGATATATTAGACAGAGCTGGCATATGATTAATATTTTAACAACAATTAAATTTAAAGATACAGCTCTTTGCAGTCAGCCCAAGGAACTGCTTTGCATTTATGCTCTTACAGATCATTGCATGGGACTCTCCTGGATCCGCCCTGCTAAATACACACCAGAGAAGGATGCCATTGGCTCAATGGCAGGCGAGTTCAAATTGTTGGCACATATTTAACACTTAAAATATTTCATAAGAACATGTCCAATTCTAAAGTTGACATGTGAGGTCAGAGGACCAGAGAGCAGTTGGGTCAGGCAGTGGAGGTAATATCTAAACCTATAGGGGGAATAGGAGCATTGATCATGGGAAAGAAGTATAACTTGCCAAGTCAAGGCAGAATATATCCATGAATTAAAAACAGAATGCACAGCAGAGACCTAATTAGTTGGGGAAGATGCTGTTATGACAGTGAAGAAGCAGAATCAGATGAAACTCATAGGCTGGGGCTTGTGATTCAATTTAACCTTTGCAAATCATCATGTCCATAGGGTACCGAAGAAATCTAATGAGAACTGCTAAAGTCGGCTTTGTAGAAGATTAATGGCTATGGCCTAATGTATAAAAAATGGGCTTCTTCTAGACAGTACTTTTTCATTGGAGGAATCCCAACTTCTTAAAAAATTGTCAATTATCTTTTTGTTTGTGAAATATGAAAAGTTTATAACACTGAGGTTTCTCTCAAACAAGCCTACGATGTAAAGTGAATCTAATCATGTACTAATTAAGTGCTAACTACTATGGTATTGGTATAAACATATATATGCTATTAAATGTGTTTTTTAGAAGTGAAAGTTATATGAAAAAAATTGTCTTAAAATTATAAAGGTATGAACTAGAATTTTTCACTTTATAATATTTGCTTGGTATATTTTTATTGTTGCCAAAAACAATTGAGTTTGATCATAACATAAATAAAGAAGACAATTACTCTAGAATTAATCCAGAAGCGGTTTCAGGCAAAGGGGGGCTATTTAAATGAGAGAAAATTTATTGCACATTTTACAAAACACTATATATTTGTGATCAAATCTCTTTCAAAGACTAAAATTTTAACACAAAGACTATCTCCTAAACAGTCCATTATAATTCCACACTTGCAATGACATATTTAAACTTCATATGGTCACTCAAATACTAGCCACAACTGGATATATCATGTGTACTTCATTCAACAACACATTGCCTGTATAAGTAAAGAATATGTTTGTGGCCCCCCAATTTCAATATATTTGGACATTTCTTCAATATTTCAGTGTATATTTACATTTTAAAATTATGGGTTCCTGTAAATATGTATATTAAAGCTATTTTAAAATTTATTGCCGTCAAATAGGTGATTTAAAAGACTCCTACACTAATATAAATGTATACAATGTAGAAATAATTGTAATATGCAAAAAGAGGTGTGTTACTAGACAAAACTTCATTCTATAACATTTATTTTATGTTGCCAGCCACACATGTGTGTGCACACATACACAGACACACACACACACAGAGCATAGTTAAGGCAAATATAAGTGACAAATAACAAAATAACCTGAAAATACAGAACACTATATTTAATACTTCCTACATTCCCTCTCAACAATTAAACCTGAAAACTTGACAAGTTCTATTGCATGAGAGAGATGGTGGCTCAAAATTAAAAAAATAAAAACATTTCTGTAGAAAGAATTGTTTCAGATCTTCTAGAGGGCTTTAAAAATAAGTGTATCAGACCATATGCTCAGGAAAGTCCAAAACTAATTCAGTAGATCAGTTTTCCATTAATTTAACACCACAACATAAGTTAATTCACTCAATGAATGATTATTAGTATGTGAATCCTGATAAAACAAAGTGCCAACACAGTATCACAAACTGGGTGGTTTAAAACGAGAAATTTTTTTTCTTATGGTTCTGGAAGTTGGACGTCCATAATGAAAGTATTTGCAGAGCAATGCACTCTTCATAGGCTTAAGGGAGTAGCCTTCTCGTCCTCTCCTGTTTCTTATGGTTAGAGGCAATCCTTGTTTTTCCTTGGCTTATAGCTGAATCATTCCAAACTCTGCCTCTGTCTTCATGTGGCTGTCTTCCTTGTGTGTCTCTGTGTCTCTTTTACTTTAGTTGAGAGGACAGTAGTCATATTGCATTACAGCCCCTTCTAATGTAGTATGATGTCATGTCAACTGAATCAATTACATCTACAATCACTCTCTTGGGCTTGGGTTTAGCTCAGTTGGTAGAGTGCTGCTCCTTACTTTCTGAGCACCCAGGTTCGATCCCCAACACAGCAAAACGGGGAGAAGGATGTGGCAATGTACTCCTGAAGCAACCCTAAACAGCCATTGAAAACCCTGAGGGCTGCTGTGAGTCAGACATGACTTGATGGTACCTAACAACAACAGCAATAATCACTTTACTTCCAATTAAGGCAATTTTCTAAGATCTCAGGAAGAATATGAAGTTTTGATAGATACTATTCAACCCAGTAATGTTTATACTATTCAACTAAGCAATGTTTATCATTCTTTTCAACTCTTATTTTTAGGAAAAAGACATTGAATTAACGACCATATGATTAAACATCAAGAGATTTTGCTTCTACTTTTTAGTTACAGTGAATTTATTTGTCCTAAAATAAGCTCACTGAACATATTAAATATTAATTCTGTACCTTTTAGATATTGCAATGATTATTTGTTATAAACTGAAAAATGTGTAAAATCATTGATATAAATGGATGAAGCCATTTACTGTAATTGCTTTTATAAGTTTGATAAAAGAGAAATGCAATTTGGGCAAAAGGATGGATGAAGTGTTAATGGGGTTAATCAGTGTGCTGATTGGAATAGTAGCTGAGGTAGAACAACCTTAAAGCAATAAGCCCTCAAAAGCAACTATCTGAAATAATCTCATTTGTTTAAAACTTCATGTGAAGTATCATTGAGTTTAAGAAATTCAGTTATACTTCAAAGTAGCTATCACTATTACTCATTATTTAATAAATATGTATTGAATATTGACTGTGGTTAGCTCCACCTAAGTACTACAAGGTATAAAAAGAAAGGTAATTATAGCTCATATTTATAGTATAGATTCTTGAAAAAAACACGTATGCTTAAATCTCCAGTGATGGCAATCTGTGTTATGAAGGGGTCATAATGCCTTTGTAGTTCTTTGACTTAAAAATCATTTTTAAGAATTTCATTTAAGACAGACTTGGTGGTATATGCCTGTAATCACAGCACTCAGAATCCTAAGGCAAGAGGATTGAGTTCAAGGCCAGGCTGGTCTACCTAGTGAGTTCCAACTACAGACTAAGACTCTGTGCCAAAAACAAAAACAAACAAAAACCCCAATTCATTTAAAACATAAAATTGAACAGGCAGTAGAAAACAGTATGTCATTCAATCTTGTAGTTTTTATGTCTGTTAGTTCAAATGCATGTAATACTTATAGATTTCTTATAATTTCATATTGAATTAGAAAAGTTTTAAGTTATACTGTTTTTCTTTGTTCTGAAAGTACTTGTAAGAGAAATGAGAACAATTTCTCATTGTTATAAAAATATTATTTAATTCTGATAGTTTTCTCTAAGAAAATTTTGATTTTGGTAGTGTATGTATTGACTAAGGGCTGGTGTTTAGCTCCATTGGTAGAGTGCTACTTTGCATGCTTTGAGGCTCTGTATTCATTCCCCATCACCACAGAAAATGAAAGAAAGATATGGCAGCCCACTCCTGAAACAATCAGCCATTGAAAAACCTATGAATAACAGAGAATAACTGCCGTAATGTTGGGTATGGAACAGTGTTGGGGAGTGTTCCATTCTGCTGTACATTAGTTCACTATGAGTTGGACCTAACTTGATGCCACCTCCCAACAACAACAACATGTATTGATGAAGTAGTCCTGTGATTGTTTAAGAGGAGTTAGAAGGATGAATTTGGTATGAACTGAGATGAGAAAGCTTTTGGGGAAGGAGTTTTGGGGAGAAGATGTTTAGCTCTAGAAATATGGAGATTTTCCAGGGGAGAAATCAAGCTGGCAAATGAATTTAATAGTTTAAATCCAGAAAAGAGACATAGGCAGATGACTTAAAAACAGAATGAAACAAAACAACAAAAAGAAACAAAAGGAAATAAATGTCCTTCTAGAATGTATATTTAAGTCCTTAGAAGTAAGAAAGCTATATGAGCTTCCTGTGGCTGCTATAACAATTATCACAAAACTGATGGCTTAAAATAAAAGTAAATTGTTCTCTCCCATTTCTGGGCAATTGAAGTTTAAATTTGGTTTCTCTGAAGTGTCATTAGAGATACTCTCCCTGTGGAGGCTCTAGTGGAAAAAGCGTTCCTTCTTTCTTCCAACTTCTGTTTGCTAGCATGCCTTGGCCTGTGGGTCTATTACTCTCTGTTTTGGCACCCATGTTCGTACTGCGTTATCTTGTTCCATATGTATCACATTCCTCTCTGCCTGACTGTGTATGGGTGCATTTAGGGCCCAGCAGGATAAATTAGTGCAATTTTCCCATCTCAAGATGCTTAATCACATACACAAAGAACCTTTTTCCAAGTAAAGTAACATCCCAAGCTTCTAGGGATTAGGACATGATTCCTTTTAAGGAAGGAATATAGATATACAATATAAAGTAATGGATAACTATTGTCTCTTCTATTATTTACAGTTT
The DNA here is from genome assembly GCA_007922755.1 of Pedetes capensis. Classification (NCBI taxonomy): domain Eukaryota; kingdom Metazoa; phylum Chordata; class Mammalia; order Rodentia; family Pedetidae; genus Pedetes; species Pedetes capensis. The sequence continues at coordinate 15,684 of VMDO01011213.1, forward strand.
TCTGGATGTTTAACTAATACATATTAAACTGTTCATATATATTAAGTATATATGCTATAATGTGTTTTGACCTACATATACATGCATAAGCCAATTGACAAATTCCAGATAGTAAACAATTGCATCATCTTGAAAAATTTTGTTGCATTATCCCCCATTTAACTTAAACATTGATCTGCTTTATGTGACTATAAGTTACTTTAAAATGCCAGAATTTTAAATAATGCAATTATATAATTTCTTGAGGGGTGCTATCATTTGAAGATGTGCACTTCAAAATTCTGGTGTTGCCAATTTGATAGCATTAATGAGTGGGACTGTTAGGAGGTAATTAGGCCATAGGAGCTCCTCCCTAATACGGAAAGAGGTCTTTATAAAAGATCCTTCATGCAGCATGTGGTGCACTTGCCCTTCTACCTTTTGCTGTGTGAGAACCCAGCAACTAGGCTCTCAAAAGATGTCGGAACTTTGATCTTGGACTTTTTAGCTTCCAGAAATGTGAGAAATATTTTTTTCTTAATGAATTATGCAGTCTTGGAAATCTTGTTACAGCAGCACAAAATGCACTAAGACAAAGGGTTATTTGGTTTCTATTACATAGCATAGCTATTTTGATCCTGCACTTTTAGTATGTATCAATGTTTGGATTGCTGAGTAATATTCCACTGTATAGGTATAACACAGTAATTTTACAATGCACCTTTTGATGGTATTATGGTTGAATTGAACATGTTTCACAAAATCTGTGTATTAGAAACTTAATCTGCAATGAAACAGTGTTAAGAGGTGGAACTTTTAAGAGGGGATTAATTTGTGTGGGTTCTGCCTCATGAATGGATTAATGAATGATCATAGAAGTGAGTTGGTAGGTGCCTGATTAAAGGGTGAGTTTGGGCCCCCTCTTCTCATTGTCATGCATGCTGTTTTGCTCTTCCATATTCTGCCATGGGGTGAAGCAGCAAGATGGTATTTGCTGGATATGTGCCCCTCAACTTTGTACTTCCCAGCATCCATAACTGTAAGTAAACAAATTATATTATTTATAAGTTATCCCATCACAGGTATTTTGTTATACAAGCACAAAATGGACTGAAGTAGATGGGTGGGTATTTACTTTGTTTCTAGTTTGGGGCTATTATGAATAAAAATGCTATGAACATTCATGTTCAAGATTTTCTGTAAATATGTCCTCTTATTTCTCCTCAGTAAATTTTTGGGAGTGAAAGTCCTGGTCATATGCTCACCTTTAATTTTAATACTTTGATTTGTTTTAAAATAGTTTTAGACTTACAGAAAAGCTGAAAGGTTATTAGATAAGGTTTCTGAATACCCTGGATCCAGGGTCTCCTACTGTTTACATCCTCTATTGCTATTCGTTTGTCAAAAAAGAGTGAACAAAATGCTAATATGTTATTCACCGAAGTAAATTTTTGTTTCACATTTCCTCAATTTTTACCTAATGTCATTGTTCTGTTCAGTGATCCCATCCAGGACATTACATTTAGTCATCATGTCTCCTTAGATTCCTTTAGGCTGTGACAGTTTGCCAGACTTTCCTTGTTTTTGATGATCTTGACAGTTTGGACTGAGCTGGTAAGATATTTTTATGAAATGACCTTCAGTTAAAGTTTTACTGATAAGTAAAGTTGGGCTATGTATTCTTGGAAATAATATCACAAAAGTAAGAAGCATACTAATTATATCAGATCAATAATATATAATATCAATATAATTCATCAATGATGATGTTAAGTCTGATCACTTTACCAAGGCAGTATTTATCATATTTCTCACTTATAAAGTTATTATTTTTCCTCATGTGGTAAATGTTTAAAGAAATTATTGAAGTGTTTCCTAAAGTGTTGTTATGGTTAGGTGCCATCAAGTTGGGTCTGACTCATAGTGACCCTATATACAGCAGAACGAAACACTCCCAGATTCTGTGCCAAGCACCAGATCTTATTTATGTTTAAGCCCATTGTTGCAGACACTATGTCAGTTCATGTAGTAGAGGGTTTTCCTTTTCACTACCTGCCTAAAAGGTACAATTTCTTTATATTTTTGTCAACTCCTGGAATGGTCAAATTTTACAATTTCATCTATTCTGGTGGATATGTAGTGGTTTCAATTTGTAGTCTTCATTTGTATTGCATGTGCATTTCTCTAATGAGGAATGGTGTTTGGCCCCTCCTAACATTCTTATTTTTCATCTGTGTATCTTCTGGAAGAATTATTTTTTCCTAAAGTATAAGCCTTTTGCTCATTTTACAAATATGTTGTTTGTCTTCCAGTTAATTCTGAGCCTTCTTTATATATTCTAGGTATGAGTTATCTATGCATTTTGAAAGTATTTTCTCCAATTCAGTATCTTAACTTATTTTTCTTAAGTTTATCATTTTAAGGCAAAAATGTGGCTGGGCACGGTGGCGCACGCTTGTAATCCCAGTGGCTCGAGCGCGGTGGAGGAGGGAGGATCACAAGTTCGAGACCAGAGGCAGTCTACATAACTTAGTGAGACCCTGTCTCAAAAAGTAAAAAAAAAAAAAAAAAAAAATGGGCTGGGGGAGCAGCTCAGTGGTCCAGCACTTGCAGAGCATGCAGGTGAGAGGCCCTGGGTTCAACCCCCAGTACCACAAAAAAGAAAAAAAAAAAGGCAAAAATGTCTTAATTTTGATCAAGATTAATATACATATATATTTATTTTTATTTAGGGATTGTATGTTTTTATATTACGGAAACTAAGATCCTTAAGTTCTTTTCTGTTTACTTTGAAAGGTTTGATGACTTTACATTTAAGTCTGTGATACATAACAACATGTGAGAGTTGAAGCTCTGTTTTAAAATTTTACATTGTATATCCAAATTTTCTCTATTCCTAATAGTATTGTTTTGTCACCTTTGTGGAATATCCTTCGACCACATGTATTGGATCTTTGGCCACTTAATCATTCCTCTATCTTTTATCCCTTTCTATGCAAATATGGTTCACTCTTGAGTGTTACATTTTATATTGTCTTTAAATCAGATATTATTAGTCCTCCAATTTAGTTTTTCTTAAAATTAAATACAATTTACTTTTGTAGATTGGCCTCATACTTACTAAGTATACTTGTTATTTCTAGTAACTTTAAAAATTATTGCCTGCAGCGGTAGCCCTGTGGCATCCGATCCCATCAGATCTCGGAAGCTAAGCAGGGTCAGGCCTGGTTAGTACCTGGATGGGAGACCGCCTGGGAACACCAGAAGCTGTAGGCTTGGGAGAAGGGCCTGGCAAGCCCCTCCCAAAAATCAATCTGCTATTGAAAACCCTATGAACAGCAGAGAAGCACTGACAATCGTGTTTCCCCTGTTGCACAGAGAGTCGCTATGAGTCACAGAGAGTCGCTATGAGTCGGATACCGACTCGACGGCACCTAACAACAACAACAAGACTGGGCGCGGTGGCGCATGCCTTTAATCCCAGTGGCTCAGGAGGTGGAGGCAGGGGATCGCAAGTTCGAGACCAGAGGCAGTCTGCATAACTTAGCGAGACCCTGTCTCAAAAAGTAAAAAAATAGGCTGGGGGTGCAGCTCCACGGTCAGCTCTTTACTAAGAAAGCTTGTCCTGTAGAAATAAAGGCCAAGTATCTATGTGAGTTATACAGTTTTTGTTTCTTCTTCTTGCCTTATTACACTGAATGAGAGCTCTATAAATATTTTAAATTGAAGTTTTGAACATTTGGACATTTGAAATAATGAACAATTTTTTTTTTCTGATTTTAGGGTAACAAAGAAAGCCTTTTCTACTTAAGTGCAATATTGCTTATTGATTATTAGTTAACAGCCTTTATCAAGTTGACAGAGTTCGCTATAGTTCTCTGTGCTTTGGTTTTTATCATAAGTAAATGCTTAGTTTTACAAAATACTGTTTCTGAATCTATTATATTAACCATTTTTCTTTTTGTTAGTTTTGTAAGCTACGTTGATTTCTTTTCAAATATTAAATCAAAATCTTACATCTTGAGATTAACTCCAATTGATCATGATGTAGTATTCCTTCAAAGTATTGGTTTCAATCTGCAATTATTTTATCAGAATGTTTGGGTTCATGGTCATAAGGGATATTTACTCCCATAGTTTTATTTTCTTTTAAAATGTCTTTTTATGGTGTTATTAGTGTACTCATAGAATTAGAGGAAAATGACTGTTCTTACTCTCTTATCTAGAAAAATAACATTTAATGGGTATTTACATGATCCTTAGATGGTTGGTAGAATTGAATAATGACCATGTCTTGCATTGGGATGGGTTTTAAACTACATATCTAATTTTATTAGTTGATATATATTTATGCATACTATTTTTCTTGAATGAATTTTAGTAATGTGTGTCTTTTAAGAAATTTCCCCAATTTAAGTTTAATTGGCATAAACTTGTTCTTAGTGCTTCTAATCATACTTTCAAAGTCCAGTTTTTTTTTCTCATATTGGTATTTGTGTCCTCTCTTTTTTATCTCATCAATCTGTATAGAAGCTTATTAATTTTATGGAACATCTCTAAGGATGAACTGTTGATTTTATTAGTGTTTTCCTTTGCTTTTCTATTTTCTTCTCTTGTGATTTCTGTACGTAATTATTGCCATTTTGTACTCACCTTATGTTTAGTATGCTCTTTTATTCCTAACAGTCTACTAGAGCTGGGATGTAATCATGAGAAAGGACAGGGGAATATTCTCCAGATCTTCAGAGTTCTATTTGTGTGCCAAAGGGCATAGTGGGAAGATCTCTTAAATGGTGTATCTATAAAGATAATTATCTTAGTGAGCTTAAATTTGTCCCGTATTAAAAGAATTACCAGACTTACAAAGCAAAGCCTTAAAAGTAGGCATTAAAAATGTCTAATTAACTCCACCCCAGAGCAAACCTCAAAATATTTGAAGGAATACAAAAACTCCATTACTCCAAAATATAAAAGTTCACAACTCTGGTTTCCAATGAGAAATTAGGGACACTCAAAAAAAGAACAAAATGTGACCCAGAATGAGAAAATAAGTTATATAAATAGGTCTTTAAATAATATGCATTATAATTAGTAAACATGGATGGTAAATATGTACAAATGATATGCTCCTTTCTCAAGAAGATGAAGAAACCTGGAAGATAAAAGAAAGACTGAAATCAAATTTGTAGAGATGAATATTACACTATCTTGAATGAAAAGTACTTCTGTAAGAAGTGCGCACGCGCACACACGGGGCAGAGATTTATGAAGTTAAAAACGTAGCAAGAGACTCCATTAAAAATAAAACACAGAAAAAAGAAATGTATTAGAATCACAGAAAAATAGGAGAGAATAGGAAAGATAGAAAATTTTTGGAAGAAATAGTGGTCCAAAACTTCCCTCAACTTGATAAAGATTATAAACCCAAAAATTCAAGATTAACAAAATATAAGCTCAAAAATCATGAAGAAAAATACAGCAAGGTTTACCACAACTGAGTTGCTTAACATAGTGATAAACTGACAAATCAAAGGAGGCAGAGAAAAAAAAGACACATTATATACAAAGGAACAAATATTTAAATGACAGCATATGTCCCATAGAATAAGCAAGCCAAGGGCTGTGCATGGTAGTGTGCACTCATAATCTCAGCTTCTTTGGAGGCTGAACTTGGAGGAATATTTGAGCCCAGAACTTCAAGGCCAGCTTGCCCAACATAAAGAGATCCCATCTCAAATAAATAAATAAATAAGTAGGTAAAAATATGCAATCCAGAACACAATGGAGCACAAACCTTTAAAATTCATGGAGAAACTGTATCATGAAATTCTACAACTAGCAAATCATTAAAAAAATCATATTCATAAATACAAAAGATGACAGAAGTCATCATCAATAGACCATTATGACTGGAATTTTTAAAAGAAGTTCCTCAGGTAGAAGGAAAATAATACTAGATAGAAATTGGTATTAGCACAAAGGAATGAAGAATAGCAAAATAATTTCAATATTTGGGTCAATACAAAAATATTTAAAAATTTTTATGGTATTTTAAAAGATAATTTGTTGTTTGGGAGGACCTCTGATTTGAATAAATGGTCTCAGGTCTGAGGCACATCAACAGCAGGTGTGAGCCTGAAGTTTCAGACCCTGCTTACAGAAATAGGTGAAAATCTTAAAGATAATCATCTTCTTAAAGAAAAATAATAGCAGTGTATTGTGTAATTTATAACATATGCAGAAATAAAATATATGACCATAATAGTGAAAAATTTATAATATTTTGTTGTGATAGTCTTATACTTCATTGAAGTATCATTATTTGAAGTATATTGTAATAAGTTAGTAGTGCATGTTGAAAATCCTAAGGTAACCATTTCACCTACAAGACAATGAATATAGCTATTAAATATTATCCAAGGAATGTAATTACTCACATAATACAAAACAAGGTAAAACAATGAAAATAAAATGTAATTAGGTAATGTGAAAAAATAAGACAAATACCAAGATGTTAGATTTAACTCAAGTAATATAAATGATTGTACTAAATGTAAATGATCAAAATACTCCAAATAAAAGGCAAAAATTACCTGACTGCACCAAAAGAAACAACAAATATATGCCATCTACAGCTGTTCAAAACATAAAGTTCAAGGCAGGTAAGTAGTAAAAGGATGAAAAAAGATACTACATTTAAACACAGGGAAGGAAAACACTCTAGCCTAGATTTTCCCTCAAGGTTATAGGCTAGGGCAATCATAATCTTTATCTTGTTAGTTTCCCTTCCCTGAAAGATCATTTCCCTGAAAGATCATTTCCCTGTGCTACTTGTGAAATACTTGAAAACTATTGTTAGACACATTTTGTGTACTTTATTGTTGCCTAAGACCAAAAAGTAAAAATGCTCTCTCCTGCCATTCTGTGATCAGTAACTGAAATTTAGAATGTATTGATTATACCCAAATTTCTCACTATTTGGTTCTTATTTCTTGTCTTATTATCTTATTTCTTGTCTTATTTCTTGTCTTATTTCTCTGCCTCATCCTTCAGCTGTAACCTCCTGATTGGCATTCTAGATATTCAGAAAGAGATTGCATTTGATCTTATTAATGATTCTGTATTAACTTTTCTCAGTTCTGTAAGTCTCCTCTAACAACTTTCAGAATGTTCTTGAAACACTATACCTACCTAGACTTCAATAACATTTTCCATTTTCCCAATATCAGTCCCTTCTTACAAGAGCTCATGGACCTATTCATACAGGGTCAGTCTGAGTATCCTTCATGGTCTCCTTCCTAGATTGTGAAGTCTATTTTACCAGAATAAAAACTCCTTGTCTGTTCCAGGGAAATAATTTCTCCACAAGGACACCTATTTTTTGAAACTTATCATTTAGATATTTAGATATTATGTCTTCTGAATTTTAGTACTTTTAGAAGTACAAATGCCTTCTGTGTAGGTATGGACAACAAACTATATTTGGGGCTTAACTTCTGAATCGATAATGGTGGACAGATAAATAATGGTGGATTGATTTTCTCCATACTGAAAATGTTTTGTGCCAAAAATTGTGTTCCTCAAACATAGGACTTGATGTTGTGTTTCTTTTATACATTATTTGAAAGAAATATGCTTTCCATGGTGGGCTTTTTTCCCCCAGTACTGGAGGTTGATCCCAGGGCCTTGCATATGCTTTGCAAGCACTGTACCACTTAGCTGCAATCCCAGGCCCTTTGTTTGTTTGTTTGTTTATATTTTGAAATAGGGTCTCACTAAGTTGTTCAGGCTGCCTCTGGCCTCCAGTTTGAGATCCTCCAGTCTCTACCTCCCTAGTCACTGAAATTACAGACATGTGTCCCCATGCCTGGCTCATCACTACATCTTTCTTGAAGAACAAGCAAGTTTGTTTTGAAAGTAAACTTTACTTTGAAAAAAGTAATCTGCATTTGAGTTTTATTACATATTAGCCATAAGCCTCCATAAACTGTGGGTTGATGAAAGTGTTGCCAGAAGTGATGTAAAGGGTACATAATGGAAAAAGCCAATGCTGTATTTCTCTGCACCCCATCATCATTTATTGATAAAAGGAAAAAAAGAAAGAAGTAATCTGTCCAAGAACAATTAATTCCCTTCTAGTTCAATTTCAGCAGTGGCTGCTTATGTTGTTGTTGTTGTTGTTGTTATTGTTGTTGTTGTTGTTAGGTGCTGCCAAGTCAGGTCTGACACATAGCGAACCTCATAGGGCTTTCAATGGCTGATTGTTTTGGGATTGTTTCAGGAGTGGATTGCCATATCCTTCTCCCAACTTATTTTATTAGATCTTTTCAATTCCTTAAGAGTACAAAGAAATAAAGAAGTTCTTAACTAAGAAATGACCACATCTTGAGAAGTTTATTCTGATTAAGGGTCTTCAAACAGGAATTGAGACACCTGCCTAAGGAAGGTATATTGGTATCACCTAATTTCTTATTCCTGAAAGGTGTTGAGGAAGGAAAGAAGAATAAAAAGAACAGCAAAATCCACCTGCTCTATGTGGCAATCCTATTTTAGCTGCAAACCCAGACTTTCTGGGCAGGGCTGTTAAGAGAAACATATGCTTAAAACTGTTCATGTCCAAGGAGCTCAGGTTTCTTGATGATATATGTACCTGTTAAAGCCACCCAAAGTTGAAACGTTGGGGGGAGGAAGCACAAGAGGGTAAGGGGGAACCTATATGAATAATGTACAACAAAATGCATATATGGAAATGTAACAATGAAAAGCATGTCAGAATGAATCACATTAAGGTGTACATTAAAAAATTCCAATAAAAAATAGAAGGAAAAAAGTTGAAATGTCACTTTCTTTTTGCAACAAAATTTAGTTTTATGGCAAAAAAATTCTATCTGTTGCTGACGGTTTCACTTCTCTAAAGAGACCACATGAGTAACAAAAGAAATGAAAAAAACAGTATTTATTTTATAAACATTAAACATTTTATTCAGATGGAAAATCTCTGTATTTTTTCCATAAAGATTTCACTCATAGTGCTGGGTGTAGTGCCCCATGCCAGTAATCCGAGAGACTTGGCAGAGGCAGGAGGATTGTGAGTTCAAAGCCAGAGGCTGCCTGCGTAATTTAGCAAGACCTTGGTTCAAAAATAAAAAAAATAAAAAATGGGCTGAGAGAGCAACCCAGGGTTAGAACATTTACAAATATGTGATTGTCCCTGGGGTCAATGCCCACTTACCACACACACACACACACACACACACACACACACACACACACACACACACGTTTCATTCACTTAAAACTTCATGAACTTCATGAATTATCCTTATTATTATTTTGGTACTTATCATCTATTAGCTTGGGTTATGCATTTTCTGTTTTAAACATTTCTCTGTCTAAGGCATTTTAAGGTTCAGGACAAATACTTAGAAGACATTTGGTAAATAATACTATTATGTTGAAAGAAAGAAGGAAAATACAGTAAATCCCAAAACACTTCAAATTGCTCTCTATATGTTTATTCTGTTTTCTAAATTCACATTAGACTTAGTCCCAGGATTAAGCATCTAACCTGCTATATGACTCTTGAGCTTCAGTGTAGTTGTTAGTACAATGTAAAGTTGCCTTTCGGTCATTATGCTATAGTCACTTCCTTCCATTCTGCTCTTTTGCCTATCAAAACTTTCATCTCAGCAGCAGATATTCTCAGGGAAACTTCTACTGTTGAAAATTGAAAATTGAAAAAACTTTGAGAATCCTGACATAGTATTCCCTTGTGCTGTAACTTTCTTTACAGAAGGATCGGACACACTGAAAGTCCAGAAACAAAACGTGCCCTAGAAAACACTGTTTCAGTGAATTTTACATAGTTGGTGAAGTATCTCAACTAGTATAGACCCAGTCTTTACCATTTTAAAGCAATAAGCCCAAAACACTCACATGAATCTCATCCTTATTTTTTGCAAGATAGAGTTAGGACAGGAGTAAACTGAGATATAGAAGTAGTAAAGAAGTTTATGACAGTGCTTCTTTTTTGGAGGGTTCAGGTACTGGAGGTCTGAACCTACAACCCCACGCATACTTTGCAAGTACTTTACCAGTAAGCTACACCACCAGGCCCCTTATTATTTATTTATTTATTTATTTATTACGTGTTTATTTATTTTATCTTGTGGCAGGGTCTCATTCAGTTATACAGCCTGCCTCTGGCCTTGAACTTGGAATATTCCTTCCTCTGCTTCCACAGTCGCTGAAATTACAGGCATGAGCCACATGTGCCCAGTTTGTAACAATGGTTCTTTATGGAAATAATAGCTACTATGGAGTTAATTCCATTTTAAAGTTCCATAGTATATAACTGTGAAAAATACAAATGCGGTAAAATGAATAACATTATACTGTAGCAAGCAGGCATATGTATGTGTGTTTATGTTAATACATGTGTGTATACACATATAAACATATATGCACATACATAAACTTATGACATACATAATATGAAAATGGGCTGGGATTTAGCTCAGTTGGTAGAGCTCTGCACTGCAGTCTCTAAGGTCCCAAGTTCAATTCCCAGCACCACAAAAATGGGAGAAGGACCTGGCAATCCACTCCCAAGGCAATCCCGAAACAGTCAGCCATTGAAAACCCTACGAGGGTCGCTATGAGTTGGATACCGACTCGACGGCGCCTAACAACAATATGAAAATATTTTTTCTTTGTAACATAAAATAGAGTGCGTACCTGAGCACATATAAACCATTCATCACAAGAATGATACATACTGACACTATTAATAATGATAATTATAAAATAAAAATAATATATAATATTTATGATTTGTACAATGTTTTATATTTGCAATCTATTTAGACCTCCATGCCAAGACTCTAATGAAGGAATGTCACATATCTGTTAATGACATGATATCTTCATGATCATCCTCATTAATCTAGGTATATTAACGGTACATCAATCTTATAGGATTCACATACTAAGTCTATTTCTTTTGCACAGGGCTTCAAATTGAACCTGAACCTGACCCTGAATCTGTTCTGGTTCAAAAATTTAAAAACCTTTCCCAAATTTGAAACTGAACCTGAACTTAGTGAAAATGTGGGACTGAGGTCAGCATTTAAAGTTTATGTTTTAATCGTTATTGTTGTTAGGTGCTGTTGAGTTGGTGTCCACCTCATAGGGACCCTATGTACAACAGATAAAACACTATTGTGCTTCTCTGCTATCCATAAGGTTTTCAATGGCTGATTGTCTTTTGGGAGTGAGTTGTCAGGTCCTTTTCCCAAGCCTACAGCACTTGGTGTTTCCAGGTGGTCTCCTATGCAAGTACTAACCAGTCCCGACCCTGCTGAGCTTCCAAGATCTGATGGGGTTGGACACCACAGTGGTATGGCTGCAGGCTTTTAAATCATTAGCTATTTAAAAATTGGGAAAAAGGGAAGCATTTTGTTTATCTACACATAGGATTAAAATATTAAACCTTAAGCCTCTGAATTTTAACATATTGCAATTGCATCCAGTATTTTTTAGATTTAAAGTTCTGTTTATGCAATTTAGCCCACTTCAATATACTTTGACCCAACATCTATTCTTTTTAATGCTTAAAATCAACAGCTCCAGTAGCCATGTGTTCAGTGATAGAATGATTTTATGTTTATGAAGATTTGGGTTTTTTTTCCCTTACGGTGACAAGTTTGATGTACTGAATATAAAATGAAGCTTACTAGGATATTTTGTCATTGATGGTCATGGTGGGGCACACTTATAAAGGTAATTCCAGCACTAAGGAGGTGGATGAAGAAGGTTCATAAGTTGGAGGATAGCCTGGCAGGTTTTAATAGTGTTTCTCTTTTTCTGTATTCTTAACATTTTAACTCATTTCTGGTCCTGTCTATTTGAAATTATAAATGCTCCCTGGACTTGGATGTCCGTGCCTTTCCCTAGGCTTGAGACATTTTCTGTAATAATTTAATTGGATAATTTCATTTTTCATGACTTTAGTGTTTATCTCAGCTGCTTTTTCTACCCCATGGTTCTTATGTTAAATTTCTTCATCATGTCCCAGAGTTCTTAAATTGTCATCATGCTTGACTTTTATTTTTATATTGCTGTCTAAATATATTTCCTCAGTCTTGCTTTTAATCCCTGATCCTTTTCCTTGATTTTGATTATCTGTGATGTTTTCCAGTACCTTTTTTATTTGATTTATTGAGTAATTTATTTAGAGTATTTCTGTTTATTTTATTCTTTCAGAATCTCAATTTCCTTGCTAAATATCTCATCCACATTGCTAAGTTTTTAAATCCAAGTTACTGATTTTTAAAATTCATATTATGAACAGACTTCTCTACACCATTATCTGTTTATTTGAATCTTCTTTAAGCTCATTATTCACTTTTAAAACTAGGCTTTTGAATTTTTTGGCATTTTGACCATTTTATTATCTTTGGTGTCAGTTACTGAAGAGTTATGGGTTTTTGGAGAGAGAAGAGGGACTTATTTTGTCATATTTCATTTTTCTATGCTGCGATTGTATTTATTGGAGTGTATGCTGTCTTTCAGATTTTTTTCTTTTTACCTTTCTATTTTTGTATTTTTATGTGGGCCTTCTTAGTGGGTTATCTTCTCTTGGGCTTATGATATCTACTACCATTTAAATGAGAGAAGGCAGAAAGGAGTAGCATGTCAGTGACTTGACAGCAAATCAGGTATTAAAATGTAGTAAAAAGAAACTGTATACTTTACTTACACCTCTAGTAAGATTAGAAAAGGGTCTAGGATACTAATAGCTTAAAAGAAAGTTTAAAAATTATTAAAACTGAAAGTATTAATATGTAAAAAAGAGAGTAGGGAAAGGAAAAAAAGATAGAGGAGGTAAGACAAGAATGAGAGGAAAATATGTGAGATGAATGTATTAGAAATAAAAGTGAAGGAGAACAAAATAAAATAGAAAGAATAATCCTAAGACCAAACCAAGCAAAATAAAAACAAAAATAAAAATAAAAAATTAAATTAAAACATAACATATCACCAGTCAATACTACTTCCTGCTGAGTATGGGCCTTCTTCCAGGTATTCTTTTGTAGTCTACTCTGTGGATGGAGGGGCTGAGGTTTAGCTCAGTTGGTAGAGTGATGTACTGCACTCTCTGAGGATGTGGGTTTGATTCCCAGCACTACAAAAATGGGAGAACGTTGTGGCAGCCCATTTTCAAAGTAACACCCAAACAATCAGCCATTGAAAATCCAATGAGGGTCACTATGAGTAGGACCTGACTTGAGGGCACCTAACATCTGTGAGGGGAATGGCAGTTCTTTACCCCCTGGAGTCCAAAGAGGTTAGGCCTGAATGGGATCTTGGCAATCTTCCCTCAGTCTGTCTTCACTGTTTGGTGGAATTCCAATACAGGAAGGAGGTCCCTTGAAACCATTCCCTGAAGCTGAGTACAAAAGAAGTGTGTGTGTGTGTGTGTGTGTGTGTGTGTGTGTGTGTGTGTATGCATGTGTGTAACCGATATAGACAGAATAAAGAGGAAGAAAAGATTGGAAAATTAGTTTCATCTGGACTTCCAACATTGTCCAAAATTAACTTTAATTTTTACAAAATTCCAGTCATTATACCTTATGACACTTTGTTTTTGCCTTAAAATAATACACATGCATATAATTTTTTTAAGTATTTAAGTTGAGAGTATCATTCATACCTGTAATCCAAACTTCTTGGAAGACTGAGGCAGGAAGTTTGTGAGTTCAAACAGACACAGTCTATGTCACATAATGATACCCTGTCTCAAAAAAAAAAAAATTAAAGGAGATTACGTGTGCATCTCAGTATAGAGCACTTGCCTTACATGCATGAGTCCCTGAGTTCAACAATGCACTACTGCAAAAAAAAAAATTTGTATGGAAATGTATACAAAATTTCACTCAGTTTGTTAGCTCTTTCCTACTTTTCACCTTCCTATCTCTTTTTTGTAACATTTCTAAGAATCATAATCAGCAGAATTCAGAACAAGGCATGATAAGAGTTTAAAATTATTCCCTAGATCTATGAATGTGGATTCTTTTCTGGTTACATGTATAATATTGTGTAAAACAAAATACAAAATTTCTGGGAAGTCATAGCTATCAAAATAGATTGCTATACTTTCTTTTCGTCCAATTCACATGTATGTTGAGTGCAGGCCTTGCATGTACAGTAACAGTCATGCTGTTATTTTGAAGTTATATTATCAGTCAGATAGTTATTCCATTTTGGCATTTACTCTTAAAATAAATGGCACACTTTAACATTATAATATGCAATTATGCCACACTAAAAAAATGGTGAGAAGCTCAACATATGGTAAGAAATACAAAAAGAAGCTTAAAAGCTGATTTTATTTAAAATACTAAAAACTCCTAGACAACTGTGCCATTTACTATTCATAAACTAGTAATATCCCCTTAAGATAATGAATACACTGGAACAGGAAGGTAAAATTGTACCATATAGAAAGATAAAATGGAAAAAGTGTTATGTATAAACGTATTAGCATTGTATTTTGAAAAGGTGAAGGCAATTTTCAAAGATAGTATTTCTCTCAGCTACAAAAAAGAAGAGGAAAAAGTATACAATTCAATCTATATTAAGGTAGATAGTAATAAATTCTTGACAATATAGATGTAAATGGAAAAATGACATCGAAAATTCTCTAGGATCTACAGTTACCTTCAAGTATGGAAAATAGCTGTATATGGAAGACAAATAAATGGACAATAATAGGAGCCCCATATGTTGCAACTAGATCCTGTTTTGGCCATTACATGAAACAATTAGAACACTCATGCTTGGCCCTTTGTGGGGATATATACTTATATTTCACTTATGTTAATAATGTGTGGAATTGCTATATTAAATGATAGAAACACATTTTACATTCTAAGAAACTGGCAGTGTAGGAGGAGAGGGATAGGGAGAGATAGGTCAACAGATACAATTTAACAGATAAGTGAAATTGTTTTGATGGTCTAGGGCACAGAGTATGAATGTAATTAACAATAACATATTATATAGCTCCATATAATTGGAAGAGGATTTTGAATATACTCACCACAAAGAAATGATTAAAGTATAAGGTGCAGGATATGTTAATTATACAGAGTTGATACTACCTGATGTAGTCATACATTAAAATATCACATTGTACCTCATAAATATGTGTAATTATTCTGTGTTAATAAAAAAAAAACATAAGGAGAAATGCATAAAAGAAACTGCCAAACTGTTTTTCAAATTGCTTGTATACACCAAAAGGTATATGAATGTTGGTTTCTCTACTTGTGAAAAATTAGTATTTATTTTATTTTATCTTTTTGTGTTGTTGTTGTTGTTAGGTGCCCGCGAGTTGAGTCCCACTCATAGCGATGCTATGTACAGCAGATCGAAACACTTCCTGAGTCTGTGCAAAGCACACAATCTTATTTATCTTTAAGCCCATTGTTGCAGACACTGTGTCAATCCATCTGGTGGAGGGTTTTCCTCTTTTGTGTTGACCTGCCACTCTCCCAAACATGATGTCTTTCTCTAGGGACTGACCTTTCCTGACTATATGCCAGAAACATGTAACATGCAGTCTGGCCATTCTTGCTTCCAAGGAGCACTCTGGTTGCACTTCTTCTAGGACAGGTTCTTTTGGCAGTCCATGGTATAGTCAATAGACATCTCCAGCACCACAATTCAAAAGCATCAATTCTTTTTCTGTCACCCTTGCTCAATGTGCAGCTTTCACACCATATGATGTGACTGAAAATACCATGCCATGAGTCAGACGCACCTTCGTCTTCAATGTGACATGTTTACTTTTCAACACTCTAAAGAGATTTTTGCCACAGCTTTTTCTAGTGCAATGTGTCTTTTGATTTCTTGACTGCTGCTTCCATGGATGTTGATTATAGAGCCAAGCAAAGCAAAATCTTGGACAACCTCAATCTTTTCTCCATTTATTGTGAAGTTGCGTGCTGACCCAGTTGTAAGGATTTTTGTTTTGTTGATGTTTAGTTGTAACCCATATTGAAGGCTATGATCTTTGATCTTTATCAGTAAATCCTCTTCACTTTCAGCAAGCAGAGTTGTGTCATCTGCATAATACAGGTTATTAATGAGTCTTCCTCCAAATCTGATGCCATGTTCTTTCTTATAAAGTCCAGCTTGTCAGATTATTTACTCAGCATAAAAATTGAGGAGATATGGTGAAAGTATACAGTCCTGATGCACACCTTTCTCAACTTTAAACCAGGCAGTGTTTCCTTGTTCTGTTCGAAAAACTGCCTCTTGGTTCATGTACAGATTTCTCATGAGCACAATTAGGTTTTCTGGTTTTCCCATTTTCCAAAGTGTTATCCATAATTTGTTATGATCCACACAATCAAATGCCTTTGCATAGTCAATGAAACATAGATAGACATCTTTCTGATATTTTCTGCTTTCAGCTGATATCCACCTGACATCAGCAATGATGTCCCTGGTTCCCCACCCTCTTCTTTATCCTGCTTGATTTTCTGGTGATTCCCTGTCTATTTACTGCTGCAGTCGCTTCTGAATGATCTTTAGTAGAATTTTGCTGGTGTGTGATGTTAATGATATTGTCCGATAATTTGCACATTCAGTTGGATTCCCTTTTTTGGGAATAGGCACAAATATGGATCTCTTCCAGTCAGTTGGCCAAGTAGCTGTTTTCCAAATCTGTTGGCACAAACATGTTAACACCTCCAGTGCTGCATCTGTTTGTTGAAACATCTCTATTGGTATCCCATCAATTCCTGGAGCCTTGTGTTTGACCAGTTCTTTCGAGGCAGCTTAGCCTTCGTCCTTGAACACCATTGGTTCCTCTTCATATGCAACCTCTTGGAATGGTTGGTGATCTACCAATTTTTTCTTGTATAATGACTCTGTGTATTCTTCCCATCTTCTTTTGATGTTTCCTGCATCGTTTAATATTTTCCCTGTAGAATCTTTCACTACTGCCACTTGAGGCTTGAATTTTTTCTTCACTTCCTTAAGCTTGAGAAACACAGAGCATGTTCTTCCCTTTTGGTTTTCTGCCTCCAGCTCTTTGCACATATCATTATATTTGTTTTTGTCTTCTCGAGCTGCCTTGGAAATCTTTTGTTTAGATCCTTAACTTCATTATGTCTTCCTTTTACTTTAGCTACTGGACTTTCAAGGGCAAGGTCCAGTGTCTCTTTTGACAGGTAATTTGGTCTTTTCTTGTCTTTTTAATAACCTTTTGCTTTCTTCTTGAATGATATCTTTTATGACATGCCATAACTCTTCTGGTCTCTTATCACTTGGGTCTGTTGCATTAAACCTATTCTTGAGGTGGTCTCAGAATTCAGGTGGGATATACTCAGGGTCATGCCTTGGCTTTCAAAAACTTGTTCTAGTTTTCTTCAGCTTCAGTTTGAACTTGCATATGAGAAGTTGATGGTCTGATCCACAGTCAACACCTGGTCTTGTTTTGACAATTTAATATAGAGTTTTTCCATTGTCTCTTTCCATATATGTAGTCAATGTGATTCCTCTATGTTTATGTTGATGTTTATGTTGCAATGAAAAGGTCATTCGTCTGACAAAATTCTATTTTGTGATCTCCCGCATCATTTCTCTCACCAAAACCATATTTTCCAACTACTGAACCTTCTTCTTTGTTTCCAAACTTGCATTCCAGTCACCAGTAATTATCAGTACATCCTGATTGCATGTTTGATCTATTTCAGATTGTAGAAGCTGGTAGAAATCTTCCCTTTCTTCATCTGTGGCCTTAGTGGTGGGTGCATAAATTTGAAAAATAATCATATTAACTGGCCTTCCTTGTAGGCGTACGGATATTATTCTATTACGGGACAACATTGTATTTCAGGACAGATCTTGAGATGTCTTTTCTGGTGCTGAATGCAAACCCATTTCTCTTTATTTTGTCATTCCCAGAATAGTAGACCATATGATTATTTGACTCAAAGTGACCCATGCTGGTCCATTTTAGCTCACTGATGACTAGGATATCAATGTTTATGTGCTCCATTTCTCTTTTAATGATTTCTAATTTTCCTAGATTCATACCACATACATTCTGTGTTCCAATTATTAATGGAGGTTTACAGTTGTTTCTTCTCATTTTGAGTCATGCCACATCAGCAGATGGAGGTCCCTGGGGCTTTACTCCATTTCTCTCATCAAGATACACTCTCCTTTGTGGACACAACTCTGCCCCAGTAGTCTTTTGAGTGCCTTCCAACCTTGGGGGCTCATTTTCCGGCAATATATTTGACAGTGTTTCTTTGCTATCCATAGGGTTTTCAATGGCTAGTTGTTTTGGGAGTGGTTCACCGGTGCCTACTCCTTAGTCTGTCTTAGTGTGGAAGCTCAGCTGAACTTGTCCACCATAGGTGACCCTGCTTTCAGCTTCATCGCAACACAGAAGCACCCACAGTGTGGCAAACTGACAGACGCATGGGGGTCTTTTAGAGGTACTGGGCATTAAACCCAGGGCCTCATACTTGCTCTGCAAGGGCTGTACTACTGAGCTGCACCCTCAGCCTATTTTTTTTTTTACTTTTTGAGACAGGGTGTGCTAAATTACACAGACTGCCTCTGTTCTCTAATTTTCCATCCTCTTGCCTCTGCCTCCTGAGTTGCTGGCATTACAGGCATTCACCACCATGCCCAGCTCACTAATAAGGATTTTTGCATGCCCATATGTATGTAATGGTATTTATAGTCACTTGAATTTTATTTTTCAAATAACTAATAATGTTGGCCTATTTTCGCGTGAATATTTACTGTTAAAATTTTTCTTTCATGAAGTGTCTGTTCAAATAATTTCTCTATTTAAAAAATTGTATTGTTTCTTGTTATTGAGTTTATTTTGTTCACTGTAAATAAATCCTTTTTCAGATATGTTATTTAAAATATTTCATCACATTATGTGTCTTATTATTTCATTCTCTTAATAATGTTTTCTGAAGAAAAAATAATGTGAAAAAGGCCAAACTTATATGTTACCCTTTTGTACACTGTGTTTTGGTGTAATTTCTTAAAAATATTTGCCTAACTCAATTGAACAAAGAATTTACCTTCTGTTTTCCTCAAGAAATTTTATATTTTTTATTTCTTTGATATTTAGTTCTATGATTTGTTTTTGGCTAATTTTGATAAAATTAGAGGAGTATACATTGGAATTCAGTTATTCAATTTATTTTCAGATATTTATATAAAAGTGTTCCAACAAAATTTGTTGAAAACATTATCCTTCTTCACTGATTTGCCTTTGTACCTATGTCAAAATAAGTTGTATGTAAATATGTGGGATTTTTTTCTATTTTATCTTTTATATTCTTTACTCTCTTGATCTATATTTATGATAATACAAAATTTTCTCTTTACTGTTATTTTTGTGTCTTGTTCTTTATCAAGATGTGTACATTTTTCATTAAATTTATAAATTTTGGCATATTATTTCCTTATATATATTTGTCTCTGTGTCTCTCCCCTCCTTTGTAGACTGTATTTCTATTTATGTTAGTTCTTCTTGTTTGGTCTAAAGGTATTGGTGCTCTTTTATATCTTATCATCTTACTACATTTTTCATTCTAGGTTTTATTTTGGATAATATCCTTTCTATGCTTTCTTCTATGTTCCTCTTTTGTGACGACGATTGAAGGAGAAAGAAAGAAAAAAAACAGTGAGATGTAAGCATCTTAGATTGGTAGGGGTGGGTGCCTTCTAGGCCTTGCCATGCATCTGCAAGGCCCTGGGTTCTATCCCTGGTACCACAAAAACAAAACATCTTGGACAGATTTTTAGTCTAATTGACTTTGTCAAAGCTGTTGGGGGTGACAAAGCCAAAGTCAACTCTGGAAGGAGTCCTTTGCCTCCCAGGAACAGTTCTTCCTATAACTACCATCCTGATATTTACTGGAACTATGGTAAAAATGACCTGGTGCAAATGTAATGTTTAATTTCAAAGGGCAACAGCTGTAGCTCTTGGTCATTCATTCACATGTACAGGTGCCACAGATATTTCAGTAGTTCTTAAATTTCTTTCTTCAGGAATCTATAGCTGTTGAAATAAGTAAGTATTATATGTAAAACATATATGATATATTATAAAATATAATATGTTTCTATATTTGTTCTTAGACATCATCATGTTGTCTGACTCATAGCCATCCTATGTACAAGAGAACAAAACATTCCCCAACACTGTACCATACACATGATTTTTTTTACGTTTAAGCCCATAGTTGCAATTACTGTGTCAATCTATTTAGTTGAGGGTAATATTTTTTTTCATCCTAAACATGATGTCCTTCTTCAGGGATTGTTCCCTCCTGACAATATATCTAAAATATGTAAGACACAGTTGAGCCATCCTTGCTTGCAAGAAGCACACTTATTGTACTTATTCTAGGATAGACCTGTTTTTTCTTCAGGAAGTCCATAGTATTTATCTCCAGCACCATAATTTGAAATCATCAGATCAAATCTGTTTCCCTTATTCTATGTCCAGGCCTCATGAGCATATAACGTGGCTGCAATTACTATGGCATGAATCAGGCTCACCTTCATCTTCAATGTGATATCTTTGCTTTTCAACACTTTTTAAAGATGTCTTTTGCAACATCTTTTCCTAATTCAATGTATCTTTTGATTTCTTGACTGCTGCTTCCATGGTGTTGATTGTAGAATTAAGTAAAACAAAATCTTGGACAACCTAAGTCTTTTCTCCATTTGTCATGAAGTTGATTACTGACCCAGTTGTAAGGATGTTTTTCTTCATGTTCAGATGCAATCCAGGCTGCAGGTTGTGCTCTTTGTTCTTCATTAGTATATATTTCAAATCCTCTTCACCTTCAGGAAGCAGTGTCATCGGCATAACACAGGTGGTTAAGGAGTCTTCCTCCAATCCTGATGCCACATTTTTCTTAATGAAGTTCAGCTTTTTGGATTATTTGCTCAGTGCAGAGATTGCATAGGAATGGTGAAAGGATACAGCCCTGTCATATCCCTTTCCTGATTTAAACCAAGCAGTGTTTCCATGTTCTGTTCAAATGACTTCCTCCTAGTTCAAGTACAGATCCTCATGAATGGAATTAAGTGCTGTAGTATTCCTATTCTTCTCAATGTTAGCCATAATTTGTTGTGATCTATGCAGTCAAATACCTTTGCATAGTCAATAAAACATAGACAAACATCTTTCTGGTATTCTCTGCTTTTGGCCAATATCCATCTGTATCAGCCATGATGTCCCTGGTTCCATGTCCTCTTCTGAATCTGGCTTGATTTTCCAGAAATTCCCTGTAAATATACTGCTACAGTCACTTTTGTATGATCTATAACAGCATTTTACTTGTTTGTGATATTAATAATACCATTTGATAATTTCAACCTTCAGATAGATCCACTTTCTTGGGTATAGACACAAATATAGAACTCTTCCTGTCAGTTGGCCAGGTAGCTCTTTTCCAAATCTCTTGGCATAAGTAAGTGAGCCCCTCTAGTGCTATATCTGTTTGAAGAAACATCTCTATTGGTATTCCATCAATTCCTGGAGGCTTGTGTTTCACCAATGCCTTCAAGACAGCTTCCACTTCTTCCTTCAGGACCGTTATTTCCTGATCATATGCAGCAGCTTAAAATTGTTGGTCATCCACCAGTTCTTCACTATAGCCATTGGAGGCTAGCATTTTTTTCTTCAGTTCTTTAGGCTTGAGAAAAGCAGAGCATGTTCTTTCCTTTTGGTTTCCTTCACAAGCTCTTTGCACATATCATCATCAATTTTGTCTTCCTGAGCTGCATTTTGGAATCTTCTGTTTAGTTTTTTAAGATTTCCACATCTTCCTTTTACTTTAGCTGCTCAATGTTTAAGAGAATTTTCCAGAGCCTCTTTTGACATGTAATTTAATTTTTTTCCTTTCTTTTAAATAATCTTTTGTTTTCCTCATGAATAATGTCTTTGATGCCATGCCACAGTGCATCTGGTCTTCAATCATTAGTGTCTCATGCATCAAACCTCCTCTTGAGGTGGTCTCTGCACGCAGGTGGGATATACTCAAGGTCATAGCTTGGCTCTCATATATTTATTCTAATTTTCTTCAGTTTCAGTTTGAACCTGCATATGACCATGGGTATAAGATTATTCAGTATCAACCTGTCACCGATTATGAAAGTATCTCTTCACAATCTACTCATCTATTCTAAAGATAAAAATGTATTTTCTCAGTGGAAGTGATGCCACATATATCAAGTGATCAAAAGTAACCTTCCCAGGAATGGGTCAAATTGAAATTCTCACTACCTGATAGAATGTGAATAAAAAAATTCCATGATATTCCTGTAAAACATATGACCTAAATCAACTTATCAGGATTACTAGACTAATCCAAATTAACAGACATACTAGAAAATAACTTGTCTGTATTACTCAAAAGTAGCAAAGCCATGAAACTCTAAATAAGACTGAATTGCCATGAAAAATGAATGGAGAATAAAGAGACATGAAATTGAACTCAATACATGATTTGCGATTTCATTTTAACCCTTTCACTACCATCTTTTTTATGATTTTTTTATTCAAATATTCAAATGATGCACATCACTAATTACATGATGATTTTCCAAATATTTTGCTAATCATTTTCTTGTTTGGTTCTTTGTAATGAAAAGTTTCTGGAAATAAAATAAAATACTTATTATCATGTGTTTCAATTTGAAGTTGGTAGTTAAAGGATATTATTTGTACAATTGCAGATACCAAATATGATTCACTAATTAGATACTATTATTGTAAAAATTTTAATTATGTAGGAAAATATCCTTAATTTTAGGAAGATCATGCCTGTATATTTATGTAGCAGGGCATCATATGGACAACATAAGCTCAAATGATTCAGAAAAAAATTATAGATACTGTGTAACACAGAGATAGTAGGAAGTGTATATGAGGAAATTTTAATAGTGGGGGATTCTGAGTACATAATTCCTTTTATTGTTCTTAGTAGTTTTCTTGTAAATTGATGTAAGATTGAAATTAAGCCAATAGATTAATTTTAAAAGTAAAAATAAAGTTGTATGTGCTTTGAATTTACCAAAGACTACTGACATATTAGAGGAAGGAATGCCCTATAAAATTGGAGACAGGTTTATGTAATAGACACTTAGGAAAGAAGGAAGGCTTGTTTAGTGGATTCAGTCAAACCTGCTGTAATTTTATTGAGTGTATACCATGTGCTCACAGTGTGCTCAAAGGCAGAAATCAATGGAGAATAAGACCAGAGATAGTAATAAATTTAGAATGTTATCATAGGAAGTGTAAATGATAGATGAAGGCCCAAATAACATTTTCCTTTTCATTTAGAAACATGCTTGATTTCAGTTATGCCAGTGATCTGGCTATTGGATGGCTGGGTAAGAATGAATGATAAGAAAGACTGTGTTTGAAAAGGTGTCAATGCCAAATAAAAAAAGTTGTCACTAGTGTGCTTCTAAAAATGTTGTGGAGCTTACATTTCTTCTTTTTTACTTTTTCTTCATTTTTTTCTTTGCAGTGCTGAGGATTGAATTACAGGGGCTCTTGCATGCTAGGTAAGAACTCTACCATAGACCTACATCCCTAGACCTAGAGGTTATTTTTGAATAACTACTTTTGCAAAAACCATTTATGTTGGAAAATTAATGCCCACAAAATTTTTGTTAGCAAATAATACCTGGATTTAGGATACGGTATGGTTTTATATTGCTATGAAAATGAGTCATATGTATTCTTAGAAAATAATTAAATTACTGAAAAAAAGTGAATGTGACTATTTTGCTGTGGGAAATGCCTAAATATTCATGTATTATTATTCATATTTATTACGTACTTATTTTGTAGCAATCTTTTTTCTAGTTTTTTCCTAACAGAAATATTTAAAAATAACTGAGAATTTATAACAAATCTTTAACAATGTTCCCTTGAAAGAATTATATCTTTGTTATTTTATTAAAATGTATAGCAAATTTACATTCTGGAAAGGATGAAGAGAATTATATCTTGTTTTGATTTTTTACCATAGAAGTAGGTAAGACAATGACTTATTATAAATTCATGTAAATACTTTATGGAAATCATTTACTAGCCAGGATTGTGAAAGCTTGTGTGCATTCCTTGACAATGTTAAGAGCAACCTAAGTATCTACAAGCATGAGAATGACTAAATAAATTATGGTATATTAAAATATGATATGAAGTGCAACAATACATAAAAATCATGTTTAATAAAAATGTTTAATAAAGAAAGGGACTAAGAGAGGAAAATATACAATATTATAATTATGTATTTCTTTAGGTGTCAAAATATACAGAAACAATATATTATGTAGGGTCACATATGTAGTTGGGAAATCTATAACTTAAAGGATCAAGAAACTTTAAATTTGGAATAAGAGTCAGCTCTGCAAGAAAGAAATGGAGACTTCACAGGAAGGAAAATAAAAAGCTTTCAAAAATCTGGGCTTGAATATCAGTTCTCCTAATTTCTGGTTGTTGCATTCTTAGAAAACTTCCTCTTTATTCTTATATACCTAGTGTGCTGACTTATAAATGGTGCTATGAATAGCAGTTGCACAGGAATCTGTAGTTTTGCCTTTTGGAAGAGGTGCCCAAGGCACAGCAGCATCAAGAGAGGAAAACATATATTAAATATTAAAAACAAATGGTCCTTGAGGCTGGGTAATTTCTGAGATAGGTAGAACAACTAGCTTTATTTTAATATACTCACTATAAAAATCTAAAATAGATGTTTCTGCTTATAAAATTTATACTATGTTCCTGGCCTTGAATTTTAAACCACATCATGTTACAGCAAAGAAGGAGAATAGACATTATCTAGAAAAAAAATGAAAATAGTAACTAAGTTATGCCACTCAAAAACGTGCAGCACTATATACAAAAATTCTTTTTTCATGAAAAATGTGTCATGTTTATTTTTTTTCTATTTATGCAAGGTTACCAGCTACAGAAAATAAAACTTTACAAAAGACAAAACATTTGACCATATTTGATTTATATAAACCATTCAAAATGTGAACTAGTTTTGTATATATACATATGTTTTTGAAGCTAGAAATACATTTTTAAAATTTACAATAAAAGCAGTAGTTAAGTGTTAAGGAGAAATAATATATAAATTAGAAAAATTATTTATATGAAGTATATAAAGAGAGAAAAAAATGAAAGTTGAGTCAAGTAGGAGTTGCTTATTTGGGTACAGCCCTGTTTATAAAATTATTGTAAAAATGAAACAATAATATTATTGTTTTAAATATTATTTTAAATGTTATTATTATTGTTTTAAATATTATTATTTTAAAAATTAAAATAATATTTTACTTTCAGCTAACAAAAGTAATGACAAATTGGGTCTGATTGGGTTGAAAATGATGTTGGAGAATAAGAATACTTCCCTGACACTGTACCCCACGCTTCATAACTGTACTTTCTGAATATCTTTCATAAATTAGGGAAAACAAAGATGAAAGTTTTGATTGTTCAGAATCTCCTCCTGTTCCAAGTGCCTTTGATTTCTGTGAAGTGTATGGCATTGACTTGAGACAAATCTATGCAGATTCGTTACAAGCCTGCAAAAGTTTCTAAATAAAATTGTACTAACACTGTAAATTGGAGTGTTTAGTGTTTGGTGCGTCAGTGTAGATTGTAGATCACAGCTAAAGAAAACAATTTTTGGTTTCTTAACTGAACCCTTGTGGGGAAGAATACTGACACTAGCTGGAAGTTAAAGTGGCATTAAAACTGAGATAAGGAATTTTTAAATTCTTAAAAATGAATTTTGTCTACAAATGAAATTAAAATTAATTAGTGCAAAAATCTCCTGATTTTTTATATTATATAATGCTATCAGTGTGTGCCCGCTAATTTAGGCATGTTTTCCCATGTCCCAGGGAGCAGGACCTGGCGAGCCACTCCAAAACAACTAGCCATTGAAAACTCTATGAATAGCAAAGAGACACTGTCAGATATAGTGCCAGAAAATGAGGCCCTCCAGTTTGGAAGGCACTCAAGAGACTACTGGGGAAGAATTGCCTCCTCCAAGTAGAGACTACCGTGATGATGGAAATGGAGTAAAGCCCCAGGATGCTCAACTTGCTATTGTGGCATGATTCAAATTGAGGAGAAACAACTGTAAATATCCATTAATAATTGGAACATGGAATGTAGGTAGTATGAATCTAGGAAAATTAGAAATCATTAAAAGAGAAATGGAGCACATAAACATTGACATTCTAGGCATCAGTGAGCTAAAATGGACCGGCATAGGCTATTTTGAGTCAGAAAATCATATGATCTACTATGCTGGGAATGATAAACTAAAGAGAAATGGGGTTGCATTCATCATCAAAAAAGACATTTCAAGATCTGTCATGAAATACAATGTTGTCAGTGATAGCATAACATCCATACGCCTACAAGGAAGGCCAATTAATATGACTATTATTCAAATTTATGCAACCACCACTAAGGCCACAAATGAAGAAAGGGAAGACTTCTATCAGCTTCTACAATCTGAAGTAGATCAAACATGCAATCAAGACATACTGATAATCACTGGTGACTGGAATGCAAAGGTTGGAAACAAAGAAGAAGGCCCAGTAGTTGGAAAATATGGTCTTGGTGACAGAAATGAAGCTGGAGATCCATTATAGGATTTTGTCAGACCAATGACCTTTTCATTGCAAATACATTTTTTCAACATCATAAACGGAGACTATACACATGGACTTCACCAGATGGAACATACAGGAATCAAATTGACTACATATGTGGAAAGAGATGATGGAAAAGGTCTATACAAAATGTCAAAACAAGACTAGGTGCTGACTGTGGATCAGACCATCAACTTCTCATATGCAAGTTCAAACTGAAGCTGAAGAAAATTAGAACAAGTATACAAGAGACATGGTATGACCTTGAGTACATCCCACCTCAAAAATAGGTTTAATGCATTAGACACAAATGATAGGAGACCAGCAGAGTTGCGGCATGTCATAAAAGATATCATTCAAGAAGGAAGCAAAAAGTTCTTAAAAAGACAAGAAAAAAAGAAAAGACCAAATTACATGTCAAAAGAGACAGTGGACCTTGCCCTTGAACATTGAGCAGCTAAAGCAAAAGAAGACATGAGGAAGTT
This sequence comes from Pedetes capensis, assembly GCA_007922755.1. Lineage (NCBI taxonomy): Eukaryota > Metazoa > Chordata > Mammalia > Rodentia > Pedetidae > Pedetes > Pedetes capensis. The sequence goes on from VMDO01011213.1 coordinate 42,899, forward strand.
AAGGAACTAAACAGAAGATTTCAGAAGCCAGCTTGAGAAGACAAAAACAAATATAATAACATGAGCAAGGACCTGCAGGCAGAAAACCAAAAGGGAAGAACACGCTCTGTGTTTCTCAAGCTTAAGAAAGTGAAGAAAAAGTTCAAGCCTTGAGTGGCAATAGTGAAAGATTCTACAGGGTAAATATTAAATGATGCAGGAAATATCAAAAGAAGATAGGAAGAATACACAGAGTCATTATACAAGAAAGAGTTGGTAGATGAGCAACCATTCTAAGAGGTTGCATATGAAGAGGAACCAATGGTGTTCAAGGACGAAGGCTAAGCTGCCTTGAAAGAACTGGCGAAACACATGGCTCCAGGAATTGATGGGATACCAATAGAGATGTTTCAACAAACAGATGCAGCACTGGAGGTGTTAACATGTTTATGCCAACATATTTGGAAAACAGCTACTTGGCCAACTGACTGGAAGAGATCCATATTTGTGCCTATTCCCCAAAAAAGGGATCCAACTGAATGTGCAAACGATCAGACAATATCATTATCACATACCAGCAAAATTCTACTAAAGATAATTCAGAAGCGACTGCAGCAGTATATAGACAGAATTAGCAGAAAATCAAGCAGGATTCACGAGAGGGCGGGGAACCAGGGACATCATTGCTGATGTCAGGTGGATATCAGCTGAAAGCAGAGAATATCAGAAAGATGTCCATCTATGTTGTATTGACTATGCAAAAGCGTTTGATTGTGTGGATCATAACAAATTATGGATAACACTTCGGAAAATGGGAAAACCAGAAAACCTAATTGTGCTCATGAGAAATCTGTACATGAACCAGGAGGCAGTTGTTCGAACAGAACAAGGAAACACTGAATGGTTTAAAGTTGAAAAAGGTGTGCGTCAGGGCTGTATAATTTCACCCTATCTCTTCAATTTATATGCTGAGCAAATAATCTGAGAAGCTGGACTTTATGAGGAAGAACATGGCATCAAGATTGAAGGAAGACTCATTAACAACCTGCGTTATGCAGATGACACAACTCTGCTTGCTGAAAGTGAAGAGGATTTAAAACAATTACTGATGAAATCAAAGATCATAGCCTTCAATATGGGTTACGACTAAACATCAACAAAACAAAAATCCTTACAACTGGGTCAGCACGCAACTTCACAATAAATGGAGAAAAGATTGAGGTTGTCCAAAATTTTGCTTTGCTTGGCACTATAATCAACACCTGCAGAAGCAGCAGTCAAGAAATCAAAAGACGCTTTGCTCTAGGAAAAGCTGTGGCAAAACATCTCTTTAGAGTATTGAAAAGCAAAGATGTCACATTGAAGACGAAGCTGGGTCTGACTCATGCCATGGTATTTTCAATGGCATCATATGGTTGTGAAATCTGGACTTTGAACAAGAGAGACAGAAAAAGAATTGATGCTTTTGAATTGTGGTGCTGGAGACCTCTGTTGACTATACCATGAACTGCCAAAAGAACCAACAGATCTGTCCTAGAAGAAGTGCAACCAGAGTGCTCCTTGGAAGCAAGAATGGCCAAACTGCATCTTACATATTTCGGACATGTAGTCAGGAGAGAACAATCCCTGGAGAAGGACATCATGTTTGGAAGAGTGGCAGGTCAACGCAAAAGAGGAAAACCCTCCACCAGATGGATTGACACAGTGTCTGCAACAATGGGCTTACACATAAATAAGATCGTTTGCCTGGCACAGAATCGGCAAGTGTTTCAATCTTTTGTACATATGGTCGATATGAGTTGGACTCGACTCGACGGCACCTAACAACAACAACAAACCCATGTCCCAGGATAGCTGGTAATGTCCCCTCCCCCAAATCATTTAACATCATGTAATTTTTGGTGTTTATTTTCTTCATGACTGTATGTGTACTGCCAATATTGAAGTTCCAAAGTATTATTGTGCATGTTTACAGAATGGCACCTAATGCTCCTTTACAACATACTGGGATGGGGCCACAGTATCAAATTCTTAACTTCAAATAAGCATAGATATATCACTGTCTGTAACTTCAGTCATGTTAGTACCATTGCCAGATGCCTGGTCAGTCAAGTATAATCAGGTTGAATTTGAAGTGGTTCGAAGCTCTTCAAAGCCACTTAAGGGGGCATCAGAGATTATAAGAGTTTTTGACAAGTTAGCAACTGAAATGCATCAATTACCAATCATATTTTTGAAATATCTTAGTCAACCCAGTTCTGTTGTTGTTAGTTGCCATCAAATAAGGCCCGACTCAGTGACCTTATTTATGTTCAAGAGAATGAAACACTCCCTGATTCTGTACCAGGCACACAGGATCTTTTTTATGTTTAAGCCCATTGTTGCAAACATTGTGTCAATCTATCTAAATGAGGGTTTTCCCTTTTTTCCTTGACTTGCCTCTCTCCCAAACATGATGTCCATCTCCTTGGATTTGTCCCTTCTGAATCCATGTCCAAAATATGTATGTCACTAATTGATCATTGCAAAATTTACCTGAGAACTCAAAGGATTTTACCCCTTCCATTGAACCAGATATTAATAAATTAGTTTTACCAAAGCAAGGCCAAATTTTCCATTAGTTTTATGTCATTCTCATTTCTGTAAACTTTATGATAAAAATATAAACAATAAAAAATCTTATGGATATATACACTAACCATATTATATAACTTATCTGTGGCCCAAGATAATTCATTTTTACATGATGCAGCCCAGGTAAGCCAAAATGTTGGACATCCCTGTTCAAAATGTATGTATACTTATTTATGCATTAGGTCAATGTGCTATAATACTGGAAACTGGTGGTTTGGTACCCTCCACTTCAACAATTATGAAAGGAATGATGTGAGTAGATGTGCACCATCAGTGTTAGATTTCTGTATTATCTTCAAAGATAAAATTGTGAATAGTATAAAGGTAGGAATATCATGAGGTTTATAAGTAGCTTTTAAAGGTAATAGTATTAATAGGTGTAGTGAGGTACACTTTGAATCCCAGTGATTTGGGAGCTTGAGGCAAGAGAATCACAGGTTCCACAACTTAGCAAGATCTTGTCTCAAGATTGAAGATGAAGAAAGGACTGTGGATGTAGCTCAGTGGTAGAATACTTGTTTAACATGTGTGACACCCTGGGTTCATATCCAGTACTGGAAAGAATATTGCTGCTGATAGCTCTTGCATATCTTTTTCTAAATTTGTATTATTCTTTTTATTGTGAAGATTCAAGTCTAGATACTTTTAAAAAATACTTGAAGATGTTTAAACTGAACCCATTAACCAGATTGTTCTTGATTTTATCTCATTTTGATATAGTTGATTTTAGTTTTCTTCAGAAATCATCTTTGAAAATCATTTAAATTCAAATTAGAGATACTTGTGTGGCTTGGCCATGAAATAAAAGGCAATATATAACTAGATAACACTCATTAAAATAATCATTTATTGAGTGTTAAGTGATCAAGAATTATAAAAAACCACTGTTTTTTCTTTTTCCTTGCCTTGCTTAACTCAAAATGCAGAGCTTTTCAAATAAGCAGCTGTTCCTGTCTCATAGACAGTAACTCCCACTGGAGATAAAATTCAAGTCATGTGAACACAAAAGTTCCCAACATTTATTTAAAACCTTTCAAACTTCTTTTGGTCACTCTTTCCTTGTTAATCTGTAAGAGACTTCCTGCATTAATAAGATTTAGCACTCATAAGATTATCGGACACAAGTGTTCAAGCAAACAGTGTTATTGTTGTATTTTTAAGAAAACTTTTACTGCTCAAGATTTGAATCATACTCTGCTGACAAAATCATTAAAAGTTAATTTTTCCAGCTATTCATGGATATATAATCTCCATTTTAAATTCAAATTTCCAAGAAGCATTTATAGTTTAGTAGAGTAGAATGGCACTGACATTATATAGACAGATTTATGAAGCAAAATGAAAAGGCAAAACTGTACAGCACCTGTTCCAGTTAATGTAACTAAGTTAATTTTTCTTAATTTCCTCAAACCTCCATGATTGCTTGGTTGTAGGTAAATGATAGATTTCTTTTGCCCTCTATAATGTTTTGGAGAGTTAATATTTTGAGAGCAACTTTGTTTTGTGTTTATAAAACATGTCAATAATTGAGATCTTAACCATAATATGTGAAACAACTCTTTTGTCAAAATATAAAGAGATAATGATCGCTAATAATTGGCATTTGGTGAATGTTAGTTATTATGTCTACTCTAGGGATTGTACATTGATCAGCTTATTGAAGTTCACCACCAGAGCACAAGTTAAAGGCAATTATTTCTCTCATTTAAAATGAACAATGAAATTGACTTTAAATAAACTAACAAACTTGTCTAACTTCACACACCTAATAAATATTGAAGCAATAAACCTCAGTTCCATTATTAAACTAATTCAGTTAAAATCTCCATCTGTATCCAAATTGTCACATAAATTCAGCTTTTAGGCTTAGAGCTTTTTTTTTCAGTTGTATTTAAAAGATCCTTTTGACAGGAAAAATAAAAAAATTTACAAAATGTCACCGTTTTTTGCACCTTATGAATTTGAAAGAACCACATAGTTTATATAATGAATTTTTTATAACTAGTATAGCTGTAAAAATGTTTCACATCATTGCAGAAACTAACAATAAGACATTCTGAGTGGCAGAGATCTGCTTTTCCTTTTAATTAGACCCATTGGGCATGCAACATATTATTTATCTAAATGCTTGGTGCTTTTGATGTATTGGAATAATCAAATTAATGTCTATACATGTTGTTGATTTCCTGAGTGGAATATATATTTAACTATTTATTTAATTTTAAGTAGATTATCAATGTGATATCTTAGTAAAAATATTATAATTCATTATTACTTATAGAAACATACAGTGATCATCACTGGATTCCAGAGGAGAATTAGAATTTTATTCTATTGTTTTATTACCATGGTGCAGTATCTTACACAGTTGGTGTTCTGTAAGTGTTTGGCAAATGGAAAAAATCAATAGTGCTAATTGAGATAATGAAAACTTTTCCTACCTTGAATGTACCATGCTTTGTCACATCTGTTAGGCATCAATACCATTTTTCTCAATACCATTTGAACATCTACTTTTATGTCTCCATCAAGAAAATTTACTTTCCTTAGTTGACTTAATTGCTCTTATCTGTCCCCCAAATAATTGTTCTTATAATATCTATATTCATAAATTTTTATACATGATTTTCTGGATATTTTAAAGAATTTTGCTAGTATTACATATTTTCATTTACATTAATAATTTCCATTACTACAAATGTTATTTGATATATAACACTCCACAAATGATTCATATTATGCACCTCTATATAGTATTTGAGGTTCAGACACATATAAATACAAAAAACCCTAGAGAAATTTCAATCTTTAAATATATTTTTCTTACTTAAAATAACATTCATAGATTTTGAAGCCTACGCAACAAAGTGGGAACTAAAAGTGCCCTTTATTTTCTGACCACATTAAATGGCCTCTTATCTTTCTTGAAATTTCTTCTTTGTGATAACTTTTTTTTCTCTTTCATACAGGATCTCACTAAGTAGCTCAGACTAGCATGAAACTCCTGCATCAGACTCCTGAGTGCTGGATTTGCAGGTGTGTCCCTCCATTCCTGGCCTTCCTTCTAAGTTTTGTTTTCTGGAACACACCAATACAGAGGTTCCCTGGTCATACTTTTCTTTTCAGGCTTAGTGCTTATGCAAGTAGAAGCACAACCTTTAATTCACTCCTAGCTATACTGTAACATGCACTCTCCCAATAGACAACCAGAAAATATGTATCAAATATATACCATGTGCCAGGTACTAGTGTTCTTGACAATTAGGATACACCATCAAGAGTCTATGCCTCCTAGTATCTCTATTCAATAAATATAAAACATTTACAAATTGTATAATTAGAAATTAGGTTAGAAAATATGAACTATTGAAAAACTAATTTTTTATTAAATTTCTTATTGAAATCATTCCAGAACTCTCTTCTGAGAAGTTTCTGTGGATCATTATAAAACATATTAATCTCCTTTTCATTGACATTAGGTTGCAATTGCCAGAAATAACTTTTTAATGTAAAATTATGGGTCAACAAATTGTTATACCAAAAAGAACACAGTTAATCTTTGCTTATAAATTTTAAGAACACATAGTTTGGAGTTAAACTGCCTGAGATAAAATTCCAATTCACTAAAATAAGTTACAGGGGCTGGGGTTTTGTTCAGCAGGTAGAGTGCTTGCTCTGAGGCCCTAGTTTCAATCCTCATCACTGTAAAAATGGGAGAAGAGCCATTCCCAAGACAATCAGCCATTGAAAACCCTATGAATGCAGAGAACCACTGACATAGTGCCAGACATGGCACAGTTTCAGAGACTGTTTCTTTCTGTTGTACATAGGGTTTCTGTGACTTGGATTTGACTTAGTGGCACCTAACAACAACAACAACAAAGGATAAATTATTTAATCTCGTCTTACTTCAATTTCTTCATCTTTAAATTGGAGGTGACATCATTGCAAGATTAGTGTTTTAGTCCTTTCCTGCTGCTATAATAACATACTTTAGATTGTCTAATTTATAAAAAACAAAAATTTATTTCTTACAGTTCTAGAGGCTGGGAAGTCCACGAGAGTACTAACTTTCCACCAGAGGGATTGACACATTGTCTGCAACAGTGGGCTTAAACATAAATAAGATCAGGTGCCTGGCACACAACAGGGAAGTGTTTCGATCTGCTGTACATAGGGTGGCTATGAGTCGGACTCAACTCGACAGCACCTAACAACAACAAATGTTTAACTTATAACCATCATAGTATTTTGTGTATAGTAAGTCAGTTGTTTCACATATGCTCAAAAATATTTATCAACATCTATCAGATGTCAAGCAATAAATTAGGCTCTCATTATGAATATATTACTATGCCTGCAATTAAAACAAAAATAAAAAATCAAGCACTAAGCTGTTGTAATATAAACGTGAGTGAGTGTTATTACGAAAAGGGCTTGCATAGACAGATGTAGGAGTACAGAGAAGTTTGGGACAATGCCAGGAATAGATGGTGGAAAAATAAGTGAATAGAAATGCTCTTTTGAAAAGGGATCACATACTGAGCATGGACTAATACATGAGGCATGAAGCACCCTGTTTACTGCAGGGAACCATGGAAAGCCCCAAATTCCAAGACATTAGAGCATGAGCTAAGGAGAAGGGGGTGGGGAGAAAGAGAGGGAGAAGGGGGAGGAGAGAGAGAGAGAGAGAGAGAGAGAGAGAGAGAGAGAGAGAGAGGTTGTGAGATATAAACCAGAGATTTAAGTCTCATGCTAATGAGCTTTGATGTTAGCTTTAAGGATCCTGATAGGAAACAAAAAGTCAGAATACATTTAGAAGTGAGGGAGAAAGAATGGCACCAACTATTTTCTCCTTTCACTTCTAAATTTAAAATTTTGTTGGAATTCATTCATTCATTTACTTAAAAATATATGTTGAGCCAATATCATGTGTCTGCCACTGTTCTGTTGTCCTTAGGTGCCTTTGAGTCGGTATCTGACTCATAGCGACCCTACATACAACAGGTGAAACAATATTGTTAGTGCTTCTCTGCTGTTCATAGGGTTTTCAAAGGCAGATTGATTTTTGGGAGTGGGTTGCCAGGTGCTTCTCCCAAGTCTACAGCGCGTTGTGTTCCCAGGTGGTCTCCTATCCAAGTATTAACCAGGTCCGACCCTGCTTTGCTTCCAAGATCTGATGGGATTGGATGCCACAGGGCTATGGCCACTGTTCTAAGCACTGGAAAATCAACAATGAAAAAGAAAGAAAGAAGTTAGGAAGAAAGAATGAGAGAAAAAGAACTAAAGAAAGAAAGAAAACAAAAACAGAAACAACTTTGCCTTCAGAGAACATAGAGAGGAAGACTGTCACTAATTAAAAGAAATACATAAATTATAAACTATCTAAAACCGTGATTAGAACTCATGTGAACAATAAAGTGAAAATGGACAAAATCTCAAGTGTGGAAATGTAGAAAATGTAGCCAGGATAGATATAATTAAGAAAGTAGTATTTGGGTAAAAACATTTAAAAAGGGCAGCATAAAGCATTCTGCTATTAAAACTAATATAATGCACATTTTCTCTTCCTTCCTTCCTTCCTTCCTTCCTTCCTTCCTTCCTTCCTTTCTTTCTTTTTCTTTCTTTCTTTCTTTTCCATTTTTGACAAAGTCTAGCTATGTATCTCAGGCTGGCTGCAAACTGTGATCTTCCTGGCTCAGCCTCCTGGTTTGAACATCTTAAAATAATGTGGATTAATGCATCATTTTAGCTGATAAGCATGATTAATATTTTAGTAAATATGGATCATCTTGGCTGCAGCTTATAAAATTATTTAATCAAGACAAAATTATATGTAACTAAGTGTGTTCAGAGATTGTTGTGAAAATCTAGAGGCATAGATAATGACAAATTAGGGCAAATATAGGAATGGGGAAGAAGCAGCGACACAAAAAGCAAAGCAGATGAAAAAGAAAAAAAAACACTTAGGAAGAAGCACTGGAACAAAATTGTAACAATATATATATAAAGAATGATAAAGTATAACGTACCTACTAGATTTCTGGATGAAGTTACAGGTACAGATTTAACAAAAGGAAGCTTAAAAGTAGTATCATATGATAAGTGTTAGCTTCATGAAGGTTCCATTCAATTATCTCTCTAGGAAATGTATTTTTCAGTAAAATGTATTTTTCAGTAAAATCTTGCTCATATTCTTGTTTCCTTCATGATATAACACTTGCCATATAGGAAGGCGGTGACTATTTGTTTAACTGATGAATGAATAGATTGTGTTAACATTGAAGTGATTGTAACACAGAGGAGTTAGATTAGTGGGATGTTACTGAACAATTCCTGGAGTTAATATATGATTCTAGAATCATGAAAATCAAAGTAGTAGCTAAAAGCAAGACAGTGAACAGAAATTAAAATGCAAGCATGTTTACAGAGATAACTAGCCTAACACTGAGGAATATTTTATGAATATGAGCCTTAAAATGGTAGGACAAGAATGATGCAAATAACATTGTTTGTAATCCTCATTAGATTTCATGGCTAGCATTGTACCACATTCATCCAATACTCTCTCTCTCTTTCTCTCTCTCTCTCTCCCTCTCCTTTCTTTACCTCTCCTTCTCTCTCCCTTGAATACTGCAGATTTTATGTATATCATCTCTGAAAGCTTTAACATGGACTTAGAAAGATACCACATAACCACAATACCATAATCACATCCAAATATTGACTTTGGTTCAGGTTTTATTTAGAAATCATTAGTTCTTTCATTAATATCACTTATCACTAATGATTGCCATCCAGCCTGGCACACACCGTGACACACATTTGTAGCCTTAGTTACTCCAGACCATGAGGTGGAAGATTATTTGGGCCAAAGAATAGGAGGCCAGCTTGGACAACATATCCTATAGCCAGATCTTATCTTAAAAAAATCCACTCCAGGAAATATACTCCACTGATTTCACCTACTTTTCATGTATCTTTGGTGCTCCTCAATTTGAAAGAATTCCTTTAATTGCATTGACTTTCATGATCTCGGCATTTTTCAAGATTTTGGCCAATGATACTGTAGGAAACCCCTCAATTTGTGATTCAGTATTTTCCTCAAAGTTACATTCTATTTGCCAGGTATTCCAGAAAATAGCGACTATAGAACTATTCTTTTTCTTTAAGCTGAAGTCAAATTTATCCTGCATAGAATTAAACATTTTGAAGTGACAAATGTCTGGACCTGCAATGTTGGCTTCATCCCATGTTCACCACCACCATGCTGAGGAATGAGAAGGGCTGGTAAATGAGCAAAAATGCCACAACACTCTTCCTAAAAATCAGCAGCCCTTTTGTTCATTAGGTAGTCCCCTCCTTGCTACAAATTTTAGAATAGACTTCAGAGTTCTGAAAAGGTTGATATGATCTGCTTTTTACAGTTTCTTTATTTTTTCAGTGGGGAAGCTAGTTCTTGAATGTCATGCTCTGTCACTTTCCATGATGTCACCCATCCAAGTTTTTCTTAAACATTTCTTTATTCCCTATGTGTTAAATGTCCATCAACATATATTGAGTTCTGGATATCAAATAGAAATTCAGTTCTATTTCTTTGTGTGTTTATATTTTCCACTTAAGTTGCTCATACTCTTCTTTCCTTCTATAAACAGTTGCTTCTTTTAATTTTTATTCATAGTTTGATTTAATAACTTGAGGTTGTACAGAGCCCATAGGTGTGATTCACTTCCACAGTGTTCTACACTGTTGGAAATGTGTAAGTACCAGTTTTAGTTATCTACAAATGCTCCAGCACTATGAAGAGTAGTACTCATACAATCTTTTGACCATTCCTATGGCTCCAAGAAAATTCTGTCAAGATATTTACTTTTTACATTTTAACAAATATAATGCATAAATATAAAGTAATATACATAGATTTGAGATTTTCTAGCTAAAGTTTCTTCCTTACTTAATAAAAGTTTGTATTTACTCTAGATTTTCCAAATAGAACAAACTAAAGTAGAAAAAGTATATTTTAACTTTCATTCTGAATGAAATTGTTCAAATTAGAAAAGAATTGCCTTTATTAAATTTACTTGATCACAAAGAACCATAAACATTACGTCAAACATGTAGTCACTGAGAAAATTAGTAATGATGCTTATTATCTTCTACATGCTATTGCTAAATTCAACATACACCTGGATTGAGTAACCACATAATATGAAGATTCAATTTAGAGACTTAAATTTTATGTTGAGCTAATCTGACCAGACTCCTCTTTTAATGGAAATAATAAATGATGAAATTTATAATTGTGTTACATGAGAAGTATTTTAAATTAATTGAATTGGAATAACCTAGTTTTCACTGAATTTTTGAATTCAATTTTTTTCATTTAGTGTTTACATAATTTGTGCTTTATCTCTACAATTGTATTAGCTCCATGGTTTTCTTAACCCTACCCCAAAAATATTTTCAATATTTTATTTACTATATTTTATCTACTGTACTTAATTATATAACCAAACTTCATAAATCTATTCTCTGTTATTTTTTCCTAACTGTTGCCTGTCGACAGATAGCTGGCCCATTTGGTTTACGCACCAAGACCTGCTTCCTTTATATTTTCCTTCACTGCGTTGAGGGATTTTTTATTATTAATATCTGTTTTCATTAGCTATGTCTCTGGACTGCAAGTAAGAATTATTCTAAGGGAGATGTGGAATTTGTTCATTTACCTACCGGCATAGAGTCAAAGGCTGACTACTCGATTTTGGGTCTTGTGACATATTTTGTACCTGTTTTCTCAAGAAGCCAAGGGACTTTCAACACATTCAACACATTCAAAGCCAGTTTTATCTCTCAGATCTGAGAAATTGTTATACCCTGAAATCTTAGCCATTATTTTCTGAATTTGACAATGTTTGGTTTAACAAATAGGAAGATCATAAAAGAGAGAGGATATGAAATAATTTATTTGTTTGCATTTGGATAAAACTCTAATTCTGGAGAGATGCATTGCTCAACTTGTAATTTAACATATTATTATGAGTATGATACTGTCAAATTTGTCAAAATAAGATAATTATGAAGGTAAGGATCTATAGTTAAAGACAACCCTATTCTAGGGTCTCCTAGTTCAAATGTATTACAGAGTCAAGTACTTTTTACTGATGTGGATGTTACCAACTTTATATACATTATTTTACACTACATGTTGTTGTTGTTAGGTGCCATTGAGTCAGTATCCAACTCATAGCAACCCTATTTACAACAGGTGAAACACTATTGTGAGTGATTCTCTCTATTCATAGGGTTTTCAATGGCGGATTGATTTTTGGGAGTGGGTTGCTGGGTCTGTCTCCCAAGCCTACAGTACCTGTGCTCCCAGGTGGTCTCCCATCCAAGTATTAACCAGGCCCGACCCTGCTTAGCTTCTGAGATCTGATGGGATCAGATGCCACAGGGCAAATGCTGCAGGCTTTAGTCTACATGCTAACTATATAGTTTTTTTTTTTTCTTTTAAATTTCATACAAGTGAAAATTGAGGGTTATAGACTGTGGTAACCTGGCCAAATGACATGAGCATAAATAATATACTAGTAAGGAAAGAGAAAAAATTCATTTCCTTTTCAATGTTCATTTTCTATACCACAAATACCCCATAACAACAAGTGGTAGGATAATAATCTTTCTTTAGACATTATAAACAGCATAAGGAAGGGAGAGTCCATGAAATTCAGTTACTTTCTCCCTAAAAATAAAACTATTAAAGCAAGAAAATTATAAAGGTAGATCTACAGACATACAGATAATATCTTATAGAAATTGACAAAATTCTATATAGGACGTTGATCTAATTTTTAGATCATTTTTACAATTATATAAATAGAAATGTAAAAGGAAAATAAATCTTCTGAATTTTAGTGAAGGATTACTACATCCCACAGATGCTGGCCAATCAGAAGCCATGGAAGTGATGGTATGGTCAGCAGAGAGAATTTAATAGCAGCAGAGCGAGCAGCTAGATGGAAGAAATTCAACTGAATTTACCATTGTACCCACACTGTGTTGTTACATTCTTCTCTACAACTGCAAACCACAGTCTCAGAGTGTCAATATTTTATAACATTATATAAACATGTTGTGATGGTTAATTTCATGCATCAATGTGATGGTGCCACATATTCAAATATTATTCCAAATGTTTCTGTGAGAATGTTTTTGGATGAAATTAGTACTTAAGAGTCTGAGTAAAGCCAATTGCCTTCCCTAGTATGGTTGGGCCTTACTTATCTAATCCATTGCTAGGTATTTTGAATAGAATCAAAAAGTTGAACATCTCCTGTGTAAGAGAGCATCCCTTCCACCTGACTGCCCTTGAACTTGACATTTGCCTTTTCCTACCCTCAAACTCAAACTGGTATATTGGGACTTTTTGGGTCCCTACCACCAACATTAGCCTTAGGAAGGGTCCTACTCCATTGCTTCTGCTGGCTCTCAGGCCTGAGAATGCATAGTCAGCTCTCCTGGTCTACAGCCTTCTGACTCACTGTGCAGATTTTGGGACATGTTAGCCTCCATGATTGCTTGAGCCAATTATTTCTCATAAATTTCTTTATTATACATGCATCCTATCTTTATTATCCATACATACTGGGGGTTCTGTTTCTCTGAAGAATTTTAATTAAAAATGCATTACTTATTATTTTCCACTTTTAATACACAAAATTTTATTTTCATTATTCCAATTTGGGTGAATTGTTTATGTATTAAATAAAAAATAATTCTATTTAGAAAATTTCATGATAATAGAAACACCATAAAATTTTTATTTATTGATGTTAGTCCACATTATGCAATGTCAAGTGTGATATGATTTTATTTTTATTTTGGCCTTGATGATGTATATTAATGGCACCAAACAAACTATGAGATATGGTTCTTAACTGTTATGACATGGATTACACACATGTATTACACACTCTGTTTTTAAAACTTCTTAAAAACTAGAAAACAAGCAAAATTCTTTCTGTAGCAATAAAACTCCCTCTAAAATCACACTCGTAGGAAAATGTTGGTCTGGGGTTTAGCTCAGTTGGTAGAGTGCTGCATTGCATTCTATGAGGACCTGGGTTTGCCCTTCATTAATGGGAGAACAATGTGGCAGTATACTCCACAAACAATCCTGAAACAATCAGCCATTGAAAACCCTATGAGTTTCACTATGAGTTGGTCCTGACTCAATGTACCAAACAACAATAAGGAAAATGTTTTGTAAATTTCTTCTTGGATTAGCCATTGGCTCCAGATGTTCTAAAGTTTAATAAATATTTGATTAAATGGCCTCAATGTGTCATTTTTCATTCATTAGAGTCTGATGTAAAAATCAACCATGTTATAAATAGGCAAGCATATATGTATAAAAATATAATATAATGAACCAAGTTTGCAAGTACAATTAGTTTTCTAAAATTTTCCTCAGACTTAGTTGGCAAATAAGACATCAAGGAGGTAAATATATATCACGAATATTATTTCTTCATAGCAAAAAGTCCATAAACTTCAGAGAAATTTTCTGCGGAATTACTAATAATCACTACCCTTCATTACTGGCATATTATGTGCCATGCACTGCACTAAGAACTTTGTGATCGTAAATTAAGAGGAAGCTCCCTTCGCTGGACTTGAAGGTACTTTGATCATTTTAGTGTAAATAACTGTAAATTTCAGGATACCAGCAAGGACTTTTCAAAGGGTCTTGACAAATATTTTATAACCTAATAAGAAGATCAAATTCATATGATGACATCCCCTGTATCTCTTTTGGCCTCTGGCTGAAGGTGAGAGGTTTCATTCAAAGAGTATCTAAGTTCAGGCCTCACATTTTGGATGAGTGATTATTTTTTTTTCCATTCATCTTGAGAATCACTTGAGCAACATTTTAAAAACACTTAGATTTGGGTCTCCTCCCTGAATTTCCAATTTAAATAGTCTGGTACTTGCCATACAAACATATTCTTTAGACTCCCCATAACTGTAATGTACTCCACATAAATGTAATGCCTTGAGAGCTACTGGCTTACATGGATGGAGAGAATAAATTTAAAGAAGTCTCTCTGGCAGAAAAGGCACAGATTCTCAGCAACTGGTATTTAGCTGTCTCCTCAAATTTCACAGAGCTTACTCTTAGCAGGTGGTCCTTGAATTAAGATATAGTTATGTCTATTGATGTTATTTGGACTTAAGAGAAGCGTAAGGATAAGCCAGGAAAATGGTTTACATGAGGAATATTAAGCATAGAATTTGCATCTGTTACTCATTTTCTCTCAAGTATAAATACAATTCTTACAAATAAGATATGACAGAAATCACAGTATGCATTGACATTGGGTATATTTTGTATAAGATCAAGGGTAACGATAGCTATATTTCTCACAAGCAAGATCATGCATGGGAATGCAAAAGGGCAGGGTGGTCTAGAGCTATGTAAAATTTTCCTAATGATTAATAAAATATACAAATCTAGAAGGGTTTCTTTTGGCACTGAAATCCAATTGGACTCTCACTCAACAAATCCTGTGCCCTGGCTTAAGTCTGTATCAGCAGGAAGGAGGTGGTGTCAATATCTAATTGGTTTTCCAAGAGCAAGAGGAGATATCACTTTCTCTTAATTGTGCAACATAACTAGTGATTAAAAAATTTACTATAGAATGATTTCTCTACCATTTACTAGTTTTGCTACCTTGAAATAGATAGTTAAGTATTCTGTGCTTCAGTTTCTTCACCATTAAAATGAGAGTAGTAATAAATACTTGGGTGGTAAAGGGGGTTGAATGAGTTATTTGTAAAGTTCTTAGAAAAGCCCCTGAGAGCTAATAAAATATAAGGGCTTATTAGATAAAATAATTGAGTAACTAAGCCCTTTTCAAAAGAAAATAGTTTTGGTTCTTCAAAAAGGACATCTGTTTGTGCACTTAGAGGTATCAAAAATTTTTTGTTGTCTCTGTTTGCTTTAATTGATGCAATAATTCTATGTGGTATGTTCTGTCCTGTTTAAAGGGTGAGGGAACAAAGGATAGAAAAATTAGTTATGCAAATGTTATAAAGTTGTACTTCATTATCTGCATGGGATTGCAGATACTAAAACCCACAGACGATCCGATCACTTATATAAGATAGTGCAGTATTTGCATATAACCTGTGTAAATTAACACTCGATAATTTATAATGGCTGAGGTTTAGCTCAGTTGAAAGGGTGCTGCTCTGTGCCTTCTCAGGCCCTGGGTTTGATCCCCAGCACCACATAAAGTGGGAGAAGGACATGGCAGCCCTTTCCCAAAACAATCTCAAAAAATTAGCCGTTGGAAATCCTATTAAGAACAGAGAAACACTGACATAATGCCAGACATGCCATAGTGTCAGGGAGTGTTTCATTGTGTTGTGTACATAGGGTTGCTATAAATTGAACCTGACTCAATGGAACCTAACAGCAGCAGCAGCAACAACAACAACAACAACACAGTGTAAATGAATAGTTCTTAAACTGCCTTTGTTAGGGAATAATGACCAGAATAAGTGTGGGTATGTTCAGTCCAGATGCGCTACTCAGTGGTATATTTTCCATCTATGATGGGCTGAATCTGTGTGAGAGAGGACCAGCTGTGTTTAATTTTCAGAGCCGGTAACTACCAACTAGATTTGATTTCAGGATTGTGTTGGTACCCCAAATTAACTTACTTTATGAATCCATTTATAATAAAGTAGAATGAATGGTAAATGACATTAAGACATTAGTAAAAATGGATATTTTCCATTAACCTGGGTACTTAGTTAAAACTGCAATTCCCCTTACTCCTAACACTTCCTATCTCCTTTCCCTTCTTTCTTGTTTTCTTGTACTGGTGGAGATCATGTACAGTGCCTTGGGCATCCTCAGCCCTTCCTTTCTTGCCTGTCTAATTGATTGTGGACTCCATGAGGTAGGGAGTCTACCTCATGTCCTCATGTGTTCATGTCTAAAAGTAGTCAATCAATAC
The DNA here is from genome assembly GCA_007922755.1 of Pedetes capensis. Classification (NCBI taxonomy): domain Eukaryota; kingdom Metazoa; phylum Chordata; class Mammalia; order Rodentia; family Pedetidae; genus Pedetes; species Pedetes capensis. The sequence goes on from VMDO01011213.1 coordinate 59,539, forward strand.
ATATTAATTGAAAGAATAAACTTATAAGCCATAATTTTCTTCAGTAAAGATGAATTTTTAGGAACTATGAAAATATTTATTGTGAATTTACTATTGAAAAGATCTTGAAGACTCTAAATGGAGGAATACTTAAAATAGCCATGATATGATTCTTCCAGTTTTCTCATGAATAAACTAAACCTTCAGAAAGTGATGAATTTAAATAAATTATTTGGATTTTCCCAAAGGTTATAATGTGATTAATAGGTGCATAGTAATCTTAATATGCTAGCGATAATTCTAAATGTTTTATATGTCTTAATTCATTTAATCCTCAGGTAGTTACTATCATACTTACCAACTTATAGATAGGCTACTGAGGCACAGAATCAGCAAATTATTTGCCCACATTCAGACAAGACAGAAGTGATGGAACTAAGATTCAAACTTATGCAGTTTATCTCCAGAGGGCATGCACTTAATCACTGTGCTGTGCGGCCTATGACATTCCTGTTAAATAAAAAAAGGCATATGTTTGGGCTGTTAGACATGGAGCAGGCAGAGGCTGTTTTAAGTTTTTAGAAGCCTGATATATTACCTTAATGAAAAAATTAGCCAATCTACTTTAACAGGAATGCCTTTTGTGGAACTAATATTTTCTATCATGTATGAAGTTTTTTTTAAAGAAATTTAAAAGTAACATGGGTAGCATCCTATAATTCTTTAGCAAATAGTAAAGTAAAGGTGACTGATATGACCCTTGCGTTTTTAGAGCAAGTATTAACTTACTGTTCTGTCCACAATACGATTGCACAATTATTTGTGTTGCCTCATTTATGAATACCCGAGTTACATTCAAAGGGTCCGTTTAGGCTAATTTAGAAGTGAAGAATACTGTCAAAAGCATCTAACAAGTTAATACTTTGGGTGGGTGGTTTGTGATCATTAGTATAAATGTTGCCACATATTTAAAACTTATAAAAGCTATAGTTTGCCATGACTAGTGTAATATTGTATAATAGTTCCTGTACAATTGAGTACTTGCTTTCACTTGAGAGACTAAAGTCTTACACCTATATGGATGTCATTACTATAACCCAAAACTATAACTTGGATTGTCAGGTTTTCCATAATATATGTAGTAAGAATATTATTCTGCTCTATGTGCCCTATAAGATTAAATAGAGTTGTGTTGAAATCTCTGCTACTACAGTTTTCACAAGTCCAAGTTTTTTCTATTGACTTCTGCAAAAACTCATTCAACTGGTATTGAATATCTCCCTGGGCTGAGTCCTATACCATATTAATTCAAGCAGAAATTTCACTCTATTTCAAAATAAACAGAATCATTATTTATATATGTACTAAACAGCATGAGTTTGAAGACATTGTGTAATAACCCACATGCAGCAGTCCAGAATTTGTTAAACATTATTGTTCTTCAAGATCCATCTCACTGGTACACCCATTCCCCTTCTTACTTTAATGACAGAGCTGCTTGTATTGGACTCACTCTACTGAATACAAGTATAGCACTTGATAAAGTACAAAAACACCCTGCAACTATTTGAAGGCACTGTTGGTAAATAGAATCAGGCATAAACAGGAGCAGAGAGAACTCCTGAAAGAGGAAATATGTACTTAGTAAGGTCTACTATTAATTAGCCCTTCCTAGAGGATATTCTCCCATCCACTCTTGAAGAATACAAATAGAGACCAACGCTCTTTGTTAGGCCAAAGTAGCAGAGAATAGAGTCCATGGATGGCAAGATAGCAACATATTAATTTGGGAAAAGGAAGTAAAAAGAAAGAAACAGAACAGAAAGTGTCCCAACAACTGAAAATATGCTATGCTTAAATACTTTGTGAACTACTGAACTTTACAAGAAAAAAGGGTACTCCTAAGTACTCTGTGAAAAATAGTAATGAAGGGCTCAAGATCTGATGAGAGATTTTTGTGGCTGCCCATCAAAAAGAAAAGAGTAAGATGTGTAAGTCCTGCCAAACCAGATGAGCTTTGCGCTTTCTATAGTACTACCTAAAAGAGCCTAACATGAAAATTCTAAAGTTCAAGAAAACAGCATTTTAACTGTCTGGAAGAGATAAATCAATACACTTGGGATTCAAGGGTCACTGCAATGTATAAACCATAATGTCTAATGTTCAAGTAAAAATAATAGACATGACCAGGCACCATGGTTGTTGTTGTTGTTGTTGTTGTTGTTGTTAGGTGTCGTAGAGTCAAGTCTGCTCATAGCAACCTTATGCACAACATATCAAAACACTTCCTGATTCTGCACCAGGCACACATCTTATTTATGTTTAAGCCCATTGTTGCAGAAACTGTGTCAATCCATCTGGTGGAGTGTTTTCCTTTTTTTCATTGACCTGCCACTCTGCCAAACATGATGTCTTTCTCCAGGGATTGGTCTCTCCTTGCTAACTGTCTGAAATATGTTGTTTAGGTACCATGGTACACACCTGTAGTCTCAAAATCTTGGGAGGCTGAGTCAGGAAGAGTGCAAATTCCAGGCCAGAGATAGCCTGCAAAATTAGTGAACACCTTTCTTAATAAAAAAGATAAAATAAAATAAAACAAAACTTAAATAGGGCTGAGGGTACAGTTCAGTGGTAGAGAACTTGCCTTGCATGTGCAAGGTCCTGGGTTCAACTCCCCAGTACTGCAAGAATATGATATATAGAGAAGGAGGAATATGCATCCATTGTCAAGAAAAAGATAGTTATGAGAAATAGAACATAGGATGACACAAATGTTAGAATGAGCAGATAAATAACTATAATGCATTTGCTTAAGGATTTAAAACATAATTATGAAGTGAATTATTTAAAGGAGAAACAGAAGATATAAAGTACAATTAAATAGACATTCTGTAACCAATTTGTGATAAAGAAAACTAAATATGATGGCACAGAGCAACCTTAGATTGGCAATGACAGAAGACATACTCAATAAATTCAATGTAAACCAAAGTATAGTATCCAAACGAAAAAAGAGAAAGAAGAAAATGAAAATAGTAAACACAGCCTTAGTGACAAATGAGATGATGGTAGGTAATAATATATGCAATTTGATTCCAAAAGGTAGAAGAGAAGCAAAAATTATTTGAGGAAATATTCATTAAAATTTCTACAAATTGGGTGAAAAATACCAATTTGCAAGTTATAAAAGGTACAACAGATTGTTGTGCTGTGGGGGCCTCTGTGTTGCTGTGGTGCTGAAAGTGATGACACTGGTATTTCAGATACCAGCAGGGCCACCTATGGTGGACAGTGTTAAATTGAATTTCCAGACTAAGACAGACTAAGGAGAAGGAACTGGCACCCCACTTCCAAACCAATTAACCATTGAAAACCCTATGAATAGCAGAGAGGCACTGTCAGATATAGTGCTGGAAAATAACACCGTAGGCTAGAAGATATTGAAGAAATGACTGAGGAAGAGTTCCCTCCTCAAAGTAGAGTTGACTTTAATGATGAGAATGGAGTAAAGCCTTGGAACCTCTTTTTGCTGGTGTGGCATGATTCAAAATGAGAAGAAACATAGTGACCACAACAATAGACTCAAACATAAAAAGATCATGTTCATAGCACAGTGATGGGCAGGGTTTTGTCCTGCTGTATTTAGGATCATGATGAGTCAGATCTGACTCAACTACACACAACAGCACCAATATCTGAACAAACTGAATCAGATAAATCAAAGATCAAATGACTACAAATAAAGGTTAAACAATGAAAGCAGGAGAATGGATTGCATTACAGAGAAATAATGATACAAAGATAGTGGACTTTTCTTAAGAAGCAACCAAGCCTTGAACACCACAGAATATTGTTGTTAATATGTTAACAAACAAACAAACAAACAAGAACATAAACTTGGCACTACAGAATAGCACTGTTAATATGTTAACAAACAAAAAAATCCCCCAAAAGCATAAACTTAGCAATCTCAATTTCCCTATCTAAGAATACTCTTTGAAAGGGGAAAAAATATGTTTTTTGTAAGAATGAAGGCTGAAGTAATTCATCACCAGCATATTTTACTATATGAAATACTAAAGGAAGTTCTTCAGGTTTAAGAGAAATAACATCAGAAGAAATTCCGATTTACATAAAGAAATAAAATGCAGTGAAAATGGAAAATGAGTAGCTAAATATGAAAGATTTTATATTTACGTTTTATATTTAATTCTTTAAAAGATAACTGGTTATTTAAAAAGGAACTTATAAAATAGTTTGGGATTAAATGTATATATTTGGAAAATATGTGAAAACACAATAGGGATAAATAAAATTGCCTTACATTTTCATGATTTTTATCAAGAATATTGTAATTTCTTACAATTTGTTTGAAGAGTTATGATATATTAATTCTAAGATAATGTGGTAATTTGGAGCATATATTGTAATTATTGGGCTGGGATTTTCTCAGCTGGCAGAGTGCTGCTTCATACTCTCTGAGGACCCAGGTTCAATTACCAGCACTACCAAAACATGAGAGAAGGACATGGCAATACACTCCCAAAACAATCCTGAAAAAGTCAGCCATTGAAATCCCTATGAGCATTGCTCGGAGTCAGATGTGACTCCATGGCACCAAACAACAATGTTGTTGTTGTTAGGTGCCGTCAAGTCGGTATCTGACTCATAGCGACCCTATGTACAACAGGGGAAACACTATTGTCAGTGCTTCTTTGCTGTTCATAGGGTTTTCAATGGCAGATTGATTTTTGGGAGGGGATTGCCAGGTCCTTCTCCCAAAACAACAATAGTAATTGTAATTATTGGTGCAAACAGTTACAAATATCAAAAGATAAAATTGAAAAGTTAATAGAGGGAATTACATGTATTCTTACAAGATATTTTGTTCATACCAACCATGTTCATGAATTACTTAAAGTAAATGGATTAAAGATTCCAATTAGAATATTGTTAGGATGGAAAAGCAAGAACAGATGAGCATGGTGGTGCGTGCCTGAATCTCAGCACCAGAAGTCAGGAGGATTGTCAGCTGCACATAGTGAGACTCTGCCTTGGAAATCCAGGTGGTGAGTGTGTAACTCAGTGTTACAGTGCTTTCCTAGTACATACAAACATGGATTTGACCCTCAGCTAAGAAGAAGAAGAAGAGGAGGAGGAGGAGGAGGAGGAAGAGGAGGAGGAATCAGCAGCAGCAGTGGCGAATGACCATATATGCTATCTATAAGAAATCTATATTAAATATAAAAGCTATGTTAAATATAAATATAATACATTAAATATAAATATAAAGACTATATTAAATATAAATATAGGGTGAAATTATAACTAAAAGAATTTATGGAAGATATGATGTGTGAAGAGTAAACATAAGTGGTTATGGCTGTCTTCATATCAAATACAGTGGTCTTCAACACAAAGAATTTCCTTAGACAATAAAAGGACAATTTATAATGATAAAAGAAGCTGTTCCTCAAGAAGATATAAAATTACAAAGCCCCACACTAGTTAGAAACAAATTATCCAAAGTAATGAAACAAAAATTGGCATAAATAAATGGAGAAATTTAAAGATCTGCAATCATAGTAGGGTGTTTTTCAACCTCTTTTTGAACAATTGTGAAGTTAACAAAACAAAAAAGAAAGATGAGGACAAATTTGGACAATATTCTCAAGCAAGTTTACCTAATCAATATTTATAGGCCATCCCATACAACAGTTGTAGATTATTTTCTTTCTCAAATATACTTTCATATAACCTACAGCTTGAAGAATAAATAACAATGAAAATAAGAAAATATTTCAAACTGAATTAGGTTGAAAATAACATATGAAAATTTGTGGGAAGCTGATATTGCAGTGATTAGAGGAAAAAGTGTATTTTTGAATATTTATATTAGAAAAGAATAGTTTTAATAGAATATGTTTCCACAAAGGAAACTAAGTCCATTAGAGGCTTTATAATCAGAGCTGATCTTTCCCCTGGAGAGAAAAGAAATGCTCCCCTTGATGCAGTCCATGGCCTATTCTCATGGAATCTATCTTGCTCATAATCTTACCTTCCTGAGTGCCATGTGAATTTCACACTCAGCTAGCTTCTGTAAATAATGTGAAGTAATTCTATGTAAAAAGTATCTATCCATTTGGCCTATCTACCTAAGTATCTATCTATCTATTTATCTATTTTTCATTTACCTAAATTTCCCTTGTTTTTCTTTCCCGTTGAATCCTGACTGATTCAAACCTATCATTATATAATTCTGTATAGAATGTACTGATATCTTGAAAAGATTTTTGCATCTGTGCTTTCATGTCTGTGTCTTTAATGTCATTCATTGTATTCACTTTTGTCAGAGTTGGATATAAAAGTTATATCTCTTTCATAATTTTAGAAACAGATTTTATGATTAGGTGGCTCAATTATATTTGCAAAATACTCTCATAACAACACTTAGATTATTGTTTGACTAAAAAACAAGACAGTGGCTCAGACAAATTGGCACATCAATAAAGCTATCACAATATTATATATGGTTTATGTAATATTTGAAAAAATATGTAAAGATATCACATAAACATACTGAAGAATAAAAATGATATAAAATTCAACACACATTCATGCTGAATATCTTTTGGTTTTTAAAGATGCTTAAGAAAATTAAAAGGAATCATACACATTCTTAATATGTGTACCTGACAATGAATTTATATCCTAAATATATAGATATATCTATATAGATATATGTTGTTGTTGTTGTTAGGTGCTGTCGAGTCGGTATCCAACTCATAACGACCCTCTGTACAACAGGGGAAACACTATTGTCAGTGCTTCTCTGCTGTTCATAGGGTTTTCAATAGCAGATTGATTTTTGGGAGGGGGTTGCCAGGTCCTTCTCCCAATATAGATATATGGATATATTTATATAGATACATAGATCTATCTATCTATATATATCATTATATATATAGATAGATATATAGATAGATAGATAAATTTTGTCTATATTGATAGATATTTTATAGATATTTTATATAGATAAATTATGTAGATATCTATATTTATCTATCTATATCTATATAAATATCTATCTATATAAATATCTATATTTATATAGATCCATATATAATATATATCTATATATAAATATAGATAAATATATATCTATATTTATATAGATCTCTCTCTCTCTGTGTGTGTATATATATATATATATATATATATATATATATATCTTTGCTATATGTTGTTGTTGTTGTTAGGTGCCGTCGAGTCGAGTCCGACTCATAGCGACCCTATGTACAGCAGATCGAAACACTTGCCGATTCTGTGCCAGGCAAACCATCTTATTTATGTTTAAGCCCATTGTTGCAGACACTGTGTTAATCCATCTGGTGGAGGGTTCTCCTCTTTTCCGTTGACCTGCCACTCTTCCAAACATGACATCCTTCTCCAGGGATTGTTCTCTCCTGACTACATGTCCAAAATATGTAAGACGCAGTTTGGCCATTTTTGCTTCCAAGGAGCACTCTGGTTGTACCTCTTCTAGGACAGATCTGTTGGTTCTTTTGGCAGTCCATGGTATATTCAATAGACGTCTCCAGCACCAAAATTCAAAAGCATCAATTCTTTTTTATCTCTCTTGTTCAATGTCCAGCTTTCACAACCATATGATGCGGCTGAAAATACCATGGCATGAGTCAGACGCACCTTCGTCTTCAATGTGACATCTTTGCTTTTCAATACTCTAAAGAGGTCTTTTGCCACAGCTTTTCCTAGAGCAATGCGTCTTTGGATTTCTTGACTGCTGCTTCCACGGGTGTTGATTATAGAGCCAAGCAAAGTAAAATCTTGGACAACCTCAATCTTTTCTCCATTGAATGTGAAGTTGCGTGCTGACCCAGTCGTAAGGATTTTTGTTTTGTTGATGTTTAGTTGTAACCCATATTGAAGGCTATGATCTTTGATCTTCATCAGTAAATGTTTTAAATCCTCTTCATTTTCAGCAAGCAAAGTGGTGTCATCTGCATAACGCAGGTTGTTAATGAGTCTTCCTCCAATCTTGATGCCACTTCTTCCTCATAAAGTCCAGCTTCTTGGATTATTTGCTCAGCGTATAAATTGAAGAGATAGGGTGAAAGTATACAGCCCTGACGCACACCTTTCTCAACTTTAAACCACTCCGTGTTTCCTTGTTCTATTCGAAAAACTGCCTCCTGGTTCATGTACAGATTTCTCATGAGCACAATTAGGTTTTCTGGTTTTCCCATTTTCCGAAGTGTTATCCATAATTTGTTGTGATCCACACAATCAAATGCTTTTGCATAGTCAATAAAACATAGATAGACATCTTTGTGATATTCTCTGCTTTCAGCTAATATCCACCTGACATCAGCAATGATGTCCCTAGTTCCCCGCCCTCTTCTGAATCCCGCTTGATTTTCCGGTAATTCCCTGTCTAT